>WSTP01000670.1:0-10057 GCA_019627735.1 Serendipita sp. 400
AAGCACTCACTCCTCTTCTTCTGGATCCCCTATACCACTGGCTAAGATGGCGAATTGCGCTTCGCTCTCTGGTAGACACGGCGAGTCATAAATCTTGCAGATTCGCGTGTTACCCCGTCCCTTACGAAGCTGTAGGCTATGAGAGAGGAAAGAAAGTGAGCCGAACACTATTTAGAGCTGGGCGCAACACTTACCGTGTCGTCGAGGCGTGGGCCATGATATTGCCACCGATCGGTTTCTTGTCGTTTCCAGCAAACATCGCACCAGCCGCGTCTGGTGAGGACATGACTTGATTGGTCACAACAACCGCGATGCCGTACTGAGAGGAATCATGTCAGCCTCGAATTTATTAAAATATGATGGTAGTATCACCTCGTCCGCCAGTCGTAGCAGTGTTCGCAGAAACTTTCCTAGGTGGCCCTGTCTAGCTGACAATTCACCTCTACCATTAAAGTCTGTACGATACAATGCGGTGCAGGAATCAACAATCAAGAGGGCGAATCTAATCAAAGGATGAGATTGTATTGGTCGAGGGGAACTTCACATACCTTGACTCTGCCATCAATGCTGATGCTGTGAGTAGCAGTTGCTGCTGGTGATCCGCATTATATGCTCGTGCATAGGCGACATTATCCAACACTTCTTCTCCATTCAGACCATACCTCTCAGCGACAGCAAGCAGCCGTACTGGACGGAAAGTCCCTTCGGTATCAATATAAAGACATTTCCCTTCTCCTCCGCCCATACTTGTAGGCAACTGAGTAGGGAAAAGTATAAGAGCTGGCGAGCGGATGCTGCTAGAGATACGCACCTGACAAGTCACCGCTAATGTGTGACAAATTTGGGATTTCCCTGTTCTGAATTCTCCAAATAATTCGGTAATCGACCCAGTTTCAATACCACCTAATAATAAAGGGTCAATTCTGGACAATTGGTCTCACTACTACCAACCTCCCAAGAGTGTGTCGAGCTGTTTTGACCCAGTTGTGATACACACGAGTTCTGATCGTCTCATGTGTATTTCTGTTGCACTTTGAAACCCGAGAGGCACGATCTTCTGAGCTGTGGAGGACTATGCTTAGGTGCGGCTCTTGTCACCCTACTCTCGCATACCTTCGGAGATGATCTTGTCTGCTTTTGCCTCTGAGATACCCTTTATAGCACAAAGTGTCTTCTTGGGCGTGTAAGCTACTGCCTCCACGGTGTGTAGGCCGGCTTCCTGCAGTTTCTTGATGTCCTGTGGAGATATGCCGACTTCCTACGACCGAGACAAACTGTTCAGCTCATTGTTATGACAATAATCCAAGACATATAGCCGCATGTTATACATAAATGACAGATTGACGCGTGAAGACGCGTTCCTGCCAACGGAAACACGAGCTCACCTGAAGTTTTGCCACCAACAAGGGGCCAAAGCTCTCTTCGCCTTCGTCTTCAAATCTTTGTTCTTCTTCTTGTGACATAGTACAGATAGTCAAACGGGGACAGGTACAGGCTCTACTCGCGATACAGACGATGGGTCCAAGTTGCTATCACCACATGGCCGACTAATCGGGCCAGCCAACAGGGCGTACATACTTGTACAAACACGAGCGACACCCAGCCCAGGTAAGAAAAAACAAAATCGGTGGGAGAACCATATATTTTGTAGGGGCATAATACATGAAGGGCATGTATGTCGACAAGCCATACTCAAAATTCGAAGGAAGCATGCTACGAAGTTTACTTCTTTTTGTTAGCTTCTTCTTCGTCTTTCTATACATCCAGTTAGCTAGAGTACAAGATGGCGTTTCGAGACGAACCTTCGCTTGACGAGCCTTCCTCTTGCCCTCATGACGAGCTTGTGCACGACCATCACGCAATGCACGATAGGCCTTGAAGTTTCGTTCTTCGTCCGTAATCTTGCGTGGCTTCTCATGGACGTAAGGATCGGGGAGAACAAGTTGAGTACGAGTTGTCTCCGCCTTGAGATCATCACCCTATAATTGAATAATGCGCTGAATGAGAAAATGCTCCATTGATGGTGACAAGATGTGCCCACCGTGCAATCACCCTTCTTCGGTTTGGAGGCCTTTCTTGGGAATACGAGGAGTCGTTCCACGTACTCCTTCAGTCTTGCAACATTAAGATCACGTCCTTCTTCACTCAAATTCCTTCTTCGATGATCAACAACGATACCCAGACCTAATGCTTTCTTTCGACCAACTCCAGCAGCCTTCAATTCGGTCAAAGTGAATCCACGACCCTCGCGAATCTTGGAGCTATATCGGATAGTTTGACCACGAACAGCAGGGCGGAGGAGTTTCAGGGGACGAGCACCCAAAAGGCTCGCCTTAGACCTTCTTGCAGTGCGGCGACGTTGCTTGCGACCAGGCTGATCGAACCAAGTACGCACACGGCGCTGCCAGTCCTTGCGGAAGTGGTTTTTGTGAAGGACTGATCATTATCGCACAGTCTTCATTAGCGACATAGTAATGGTTTTCAGGCGCGAGTACAGACCGTTATTATGCGCGAAACCCATCCTTCAAGTGCTATGAAATTACGATATCAATATACGAGATATCGTCGCCGTCGTAAACGAAAGGCACCTCAGGAAGAGTTGTCGACTTTAGGAATTGGTTTATTGTTTGGTCACAAACAAATCGCCAATAGGGAAGCAGCTGGATAATCGTGAACAATGAAATTCGGAAGAGAAATTATTGTATTAAAGGTTTAATAATGATACAGAGTCGATAGGGAAGAGTTTTCGCCCGACGGGAACTCAGGAGGTTTGAGCGGACACTGTCGCTTTCGCGGCATTCGTAGGGAGCTGTCTATCTTTGCTGAGCTCATGATTAGCTGAACTAAGGTTCTTCTGGAACCATTGGATAGCGTCCAATGACATGATTACATAGGGTCGAGCAAGGAGATCCCAGACTTGAACCTCCTTCGCTGTTTTGCATGTTACCCAGCTGAGGTTACTTGTCGCCCGTACCAATTTAGGGGGAAGACTGTCCGATCCCGTGACGAGTAAGCAGCCCTTTTGGAATTCTCTTCCGAGTCCTTTAAGGCGCCCTGCTATCCATTTCGTTTTGGCGTTGGGCCAAGTAACACTCGGAACAACAGTAAGTCTCCGTGCCCGCAGTTTTGAGCTGAGAGCGACTTTTAAACCCATTTGTCTGACCTTCCTTGGGAGCTCCGTCGAGAAATCGCGTGGCTTAGGCCCAAAGGCTCTACCACCTCCACGTAACATCGGACTTCCCCTATCACCTAGTCGGGCACGTCCACTTCCCTTCTGGGGACGAAGCTTCCGTCCTGACCCGTTGACTTCATACCGGGTCTTTGTGCTGGCAGTCCCTCGGCGTAATCCATCACGATACCAAGTTATGCAAGCATGCAGAATATCTTGTCGTATAGGATGATTGAAGATTGAAGGGTCCAGATGTACTAGTTTATCCTTGGTGAATGCGCCACAAAATGCCTTGATAGGAAGCCAGGACGGGGCTTTCGACTCGAATTTCGCTGTTGAATATTAAGTATTACAAAGCGAAAATGTCTCACTATAACGTACCTTCGACGGGAATGAAGGGCATAGGTGCGGCATCATCCAGGAGCCATTGTAGTACTGGTTTGACGAGTTTCGGATCAACTTCTCCATGAACCTTGACATTTGATGTGATTTGGGGCTCCAAAGATGGCTTCAAACCGGGGGCAACTGTAGAAGCCGTGCGGAACAACGCAGCGCGTCCGACATGCGATAAACAAGTGATCTACCAGCATAATAGATGCAAGTTAGACTCAAATTGCATGTATATGAAATGTTCCAAAAGCATACCCTTGAGCCTACACGCTTTGCTAACATTGACGAAGCCAACACTATTTTTGTTATTTGTCCTCTATTTGGCCGCTACTCACACTCAAGACCACAAACCCGTTCCCTCTGAGGCCTAAAACAAGGAGATTGTGGGACTAAAAGGCTATCAATAATATGACTTCGGTGAACGCTGTTCAGACGTTTGGAAAGAAAAAGGTGAGGGTGCTTACTCGTCCAGGTCACGCATCGAGCTCACCGGCCATTCTACTCCCACATTTGCATCGTGATGCCAAAATCATAGACTGCAACTGCTGTCGCTCATGCTAAGGAAGGTCGTGGGACTATCCGCATCAATGGCCAACCATTAAATCTCGTCCAACCCCCCACCCTCCGCTACAAGATCTATGAACCCATCTTGATGCTTGGAGAGGACAATTTCTCTACCATTGATATCCGTGTTCGTGTCTCTGGTGGTGGTCACACTTCACAAATATACGCAATCCGACAAGCTATTGGGAAGGCTGCCGTTGCTTATTGGATGAAGTACTACGATGCCAGTCATGCCTTAAGCTTGAAGAAGAGTTTGGTCGATTACGACCGTAGCCTCGTTATCGCCGATCCTCGCCGAATGGAGCCTAAGAAGTTTGGTGGTGGAGGAGCCCGTGCGAGAAGACAAAAGAGGTCAGAGAAACATCCTTCTGAATGCATTCACCTTGTTATATTGACGAAATTATCTACAGTTACCGATAAAATGTCCCTTATGTATCTGGCGATCCCTTCCGGTTCGACTCTACTCTCCTTGTATGCACCTCAAGCATGTCGTTACATCATCAATATACGTTTCGACAATAATGGAGTGATCATATTTGTATTCATTCGCATTCACGTATACGGGTAAATCAAGCCTTATTGTCTTCGTTATCACATTTTGAGGCGATCACGAGATCTTTGCCTTGGAGAAATCCAGTTCTGGGTGCATCTCTTGGAATCTCTTGAGAGTCTGTACGATGGTGGTCAATCATTTCTACAGAGCAAGCTGGGGGATGATTATCATGTTACTTACTTCCATCTTTTTCATCTCGTCTGACGTTGGCTTTCCCATTTGCTGTTGCAGGTTGTCAGCATTCAAATCAAAGGGGTGATCGAGATCGCACCTTCTGCTGGTTGTCAAACTAGATCCACACTAGTCAGCACACGCATAGAATCTACTGGATTTCATACCATCATCTTTTCCACCATGCCACTAACAAGGACAAGAGGTGAATTTGGGTGATACTGTTTGTCCTAGAATGATATTCTCACCGCGTCTCGCCGTCTAAGTCACTCAGCTTGCTGTTCTCAGGAGTAATTTTCGTCGTATCGATCTTGGGGTGGTGTGTCAAAATATTGGCCCACCACTGTTGGCTGTTGACTTTCTCGAGGTGGATTTGAACCTCCTTTTGATCATCTATTGTAGTCTTGGTTTAGAAACTCATAAGGGATTTGAGGTTGCTTGTTATGACGCACCCAGAGACCATGTACTATCTTCCACCTTGATATCGTGGCATAGTTCCCCAACCATGATAGGCTCTTGGTTCTTGAGACCTACACTCAGCTTCTTTTTTGCTATGGTGATAGCAAGATCACGAGCCCTGGTGCCGATGGGCACTGGCACGACTATATCTACATCCCCAAGTTGCTGCGTCCATGAATAAGGAAGAGCTTTACAAACAAGATTTGCGTGAAATCAGGGGTCAATCGCAGGTGCCTTATGGTGGGCGTCTTACCAGCTTGCTCTTCCCGCTCCCTCTGCCTTTCTGCAGCATCATAAGCCTCGCGTTCATCTGGACTTAACTTGTCGTATTCTTCTGTTGAGAGAGGCATATGAGACAGTTGATTGCGAGAGTCGTATAACAGGAGAGTGGCGTGCTACAAGTGCAACTACCACTTGGACCCGTCCCCATCCAAGAAATGTCAAACATATTTCGGAGACCATTGGCAGCGCCATTATGCAAATTTCCCCTTAATTCTGCATATATAGTGGATCCACGGCGAGTCTGCATGCGATTTGCATCTGGTTATAACAAAGTAGGGGTCTCAGTAGAACGACCGCGATCACTTCAATTTTAACTTTCATCCTAGTTGAAACAACTAAATCCTCTATTAGTGATCTCAGAAGAAATTCAGGATGCCCTTGCAACGGGAAAGCCGATCGTAGCTCTTGAAACAGCACTCGTGACCCATGGGATGCCCCAACCAGAGAACTTAAAAACAGCGCTCTCGATTGAGGGTTGTGTAAGGGCCAGTAGAGCGATTCCCGCAACTATTGGAAGTACGTCCCTTGGTGTTTGGAAGGTTTGGCTGTGAAACCGATCAATACAGTATTAAATGGTCATATTCATGTTGGATTATCTCGAGTGCAGATGGAGCAACTATCTGATACGCGAAACTTTCCTTCCTCAAAGATATCAAGAAGAGATATGGCCGCTGTATGTGCAAGGAAGGGTAATGGTGGAACGACTATTGCAGGCACAATGGTTATTGCACACTTAGCTGGGATCAAAGTTTTCTCGACAGGGGGACTAGGGGGTGTTCATCGAGGTGGAGAAGATTGTGAGTGACGAGGGGCCTTACCTCTACAGAAGAGACTGACTACTGTAGCTCTCGATGTCTCTGCAGATTTGACAGAGTTGGGAAGAACTCCAGTAGCAGTGGTAGCTGGTGGAATAAAGAGCATTCTCGATATTGGGCGGACGTTGGAATATCTGGTTCGTTGTCCGATCCTTTTGGTTATGTGAAATCTTACAGTTTCTCAGGAAACTCAAGGTGTACCTGTCGTCACCTATGGAAGGACCAGGGAATTTCCAGCATTCTTCAGCCCACGCAGCGGTTTTGAGGTATGTTCAGCAATTAGTACAAAAAATGGCTGATTGATCGGTACAGAGCCCATATAATGTCGAAACTCCATTGGAAGCTGCCAACATCATCCGTACGCGCTCGTGATCTTTCATTAGAAACGCCGTATTCACAACTTCCTAGATCATGGGGATCTACTAGGGCTCAAAAATGGCTACATGTTTGGCTGTCCTATTCCTGAAGAATATGCGGAAGCTGGTGAAAGGATCCAAAGGGCTGTAGACCAGGCAGTAGAGGAAAGCACGCTAAATGGCATGGATAAGCGTGGGAAAGAGGTTACACCATGGCTTCTGAACCGAGTGTACGAGTTGACCGGTGGTGCCTCCCTGGAAAACAGTAAGTTCAGTTGAAATTTGTCGTGAATCTGATTTGACGTCCTTAGACATTGCTTTGATCGAGAATTCTGCAAGAATAGGTGGGTAGTAGTTCGATTGCAGGTTTCAATCTGACTTAAATCTACCCATAAGGCGGGAAAATTGCAGTCGAGTATGCAAAGTTACAGATGGGGAAGGCGGATTCCACTCAGGTATAGCTTGGTGTAAGTAAGAGATACTTCTATGATTTACCCATAAACCCAGAACCTCGGCCCATTCCTTGATTTTGCAACTGTGGTCCCTAATGGAAGCCCGGGAATAGATCCCAACGTTCGCGCAATCGAACGTTTCACAAGTGATCCCGACCAGAAGGTGAAGCCCACAAAGCCAGCCAAAGTTGTAGTTGTCGGAGGAGCAGCTGTGGACGTGATATCCAAAGCAGATGGGAGCTCTTCTGGATCCTCTGCAGTTCAGAGCACTGTCCCAGGAACAGTTAAAAACTATCTTGGAGGTGTCGCCAGAAACGTTGGAGAGGCTACGCACAGGATCTGCGCATCAATGTCCGAAGCAGGTTCAGACGATGTATTACTAGTAGCCCCTGTTGGGAACGACTCGTTTGGGACTATCGTTCGAGACGGGACAGCCTCATTGGGTATGCGAGCAGATGGGTTGCTTCAAGTCTCTCCATCCACCTCACCCAAGGGGACGGCGGTGTGTAACATGGTTTTGGATGGAAGTGGCGACCTGATTAGCGGAGTGGCAGATATGGATATCATCAGTGATCTAAAATTTGGAGCTGTTAGTAACATCCCACCAAGTGCCTTCCCCAGCTAATCGGTTCTAGATTCTTCCCGTTCTAGAAAGGGAGGAACCCTCGTTGCTAGCATTTGACAGCAATATCTCTGTAGAGACAATGTCTGACCTCTGTGACTGGGCAAAGAAAAGCGATTCGGCAGGTAAGAGATTCAAGTCTACCAGCTAGCTCTAGTTTTTGACTATCTGAACAGTTTTCGTGTAAGTGATGTTTGATGAAATCTTCCCGACCAACACATTCTTTAGTGAGCCAACTTCGGTCGTCAAATCGTCCAAAATAGTACGCGTTCTTGAGGACTTGTGCAAAATCACTTCACCGGTTCTTCCGGGGAGAATGTCCGCGTCCACACTATCCTACATATCCCCGAACATTCTGGAGCTCCAGCAAATCTACACGTACTTGGAAACAAGTATGGAGCGGCACTCTCATTTAAAGGAGTGGTGGTGGACTGTGATCGACGACTTGGGACTCAACCAGGACTATGTGTCACAATTGTCCATCCTTTCCAAGCAAAGAATCTCCGAATTGACTTCACAAGATACCAGGACCCTAGATTTCCTCACTGAGAAAGGTGTCGCGCGGATGGCCGTTCAGCTACTCCCTTTCTTCCAACATATAATCATTAAATGTGGAAATGCAGGTAATTAATGGGAACATAGCCGCAATTAGACACTGAAGCAACATTCAGGCGTGATCCTTGCCATGCGAATTCCCAACACCCCTGCTCAGCTGTGGAATGCGGAGAAATCTGATCCACGGCGTGGAAGACGAATCATATTCTCGGGTCGTACCTCGATGTTTGTACTGAAGCACTATCCTGCGATTTCCTTAGATGCCTCGAGCGTCGTCAATGTTACAGGCGCAGGGGATTCGTTGGTCGGAAGTCTCCTTGCGTCGATTTCGGCCAATCCAGACATTATGCAGAGCCCGAATTTGGTGGATAAAATGGTCCATCGTGCTCAACAGGCTGCAGTACTCACCTTGCGCAGCAACCTTGCTGTTTCTCCCGACCTCGGATCGATCGCTCACTTATGAGGCATCATTAGGAATCCAATATAGTAGAAATATACTATCCTCTATCTTCTATATAGTTTAATGTACCGAGTCTAGGGCCTCTCTAATCTCTTCTCTCGCGACCATTTGCACGATGCGAGCTTGCTCAGCGACATCTCTGAGGACGCCTAATACCTCTCCATTTCCCTTTATGAATCCAAACTCGTGATACTGGAGTCCTCGTTCGGTAGCGTATTCTTTCACCAACAGACTGGCCTTTCGTAAGTTGTGTCTTGGTAGACGAGGGAATAAATGGTGCGTGACTTGAAGATGAAGCCCCCCATGAAGAAAGGCCAACGAGTCTGGGCAGATGACATCCGTCGTCGTTCGTAGTTGCCTATGAACGAAGGATTCAGATGGTCCAAGGTCCTGCGTCGATCGCGCAAAATGAGATAAAACGATCTGTTCTATGGCATCAGTAATTAATCAATCGAAATGCTTGGAAGGGGTTTTGGATACAGACCTGAACATGCAGCGGACTGGGAACCATATGACTGATGAGAACGAAGCCGAGAATACGCTTCCAGTCGCCGATATGCGCTAGTAATGCTCCATACCACATCCAGAACATGGCAATGGCGATTACTTCAAGGTAAAACGTCCATTTTCCACCTCTCGCCCGTTTGCCGTCGAATGCCCGCTTGTATAAGAATCCATAGGAATTGGCGTAAAGGTTGAATCGTGCAAAGGACATGATGATATAATATAATTGGTGCTGGAATCGAAGGACGAACGTGGCGAATGCGTCAAAGAGCATGATTCTACGATAGTATGAGGAATAGAGATTGTTTAAAAATGATTTCGAGATTGCAAAGAAGGGAAGGTGTTGAATATCTGGATCATGTGTCGGGTGATTCGGAACCACTAGTAGTTGTGTTATGTCAGTAGGGACACAGGTGCCACAAAAGTCGAATACATACAATGATGGATATTGTGGTTGTCAACCTATGATATCGTTAGGTTTGGTAACACACTTTTCCAATGAAAGGCTCAACTCACCCACCAACCAATACTCAACCCACCACAAAAGTCGGCAACAAAAATTCCAATGAGTCGGTCCAGTGCCCAGTCATGAGTGACACCCATATGTCCGAGATCATGCGCCGTAAACGTAAGCTGATGCCATACCAGCCCGAGGAAGAACGCGCTGGTCATGTACCATCCATAATAGAATGCGACGGCAGAGAG
>WSTP01000671.1:0-10031 GCA_019627735.1 Serendipita sp. 400
AAGAGGTAGAGTCCAAGTTGTAGTTTACTACCTTCTACCATTGTTGTTGTAACTTATATTGAAGTTGATGATGAATAGTGTCCAAGACATAAAATTAGGTCCCTAAGTGGCTATTGAACCCTTCTCTATGGTCCTCCTGAGGCTGATTGCCACCTGTATTGTCATCTTTGCTCCAATTGAAGAACTTAGAGAAATTTTTGATGTCAGATACAGATGATTCATACATACCTATGATATCATATTCAAAATATAGGGAAAAATGAGGGGAGTTCAATTATAGTAGTATAACCACCTGTTACCATTCCCTAGACTGAGATATAAACATGATATTCTTGGTTTCCATAGATTTTCACTTGTCAATGAACTGAATGATTCATTATAAGACTGAATTGGCTATCTATTGCATAATATCAGTGATGCAGCACCTATAGATTGATTTTGAAGCCTATAACTTATAGATTTTTCCCTATCTTCTCTTAATTTTGGCATAAACCACAGATTCAAAAAGCTCCTTACTGATCCCTCATGAACAAATGGATCTATAATAGACAATTTAAATGATACAAAAACCTAAAAAAAAGGGTTTACAAAACAAGGGCCATACAAGCAAAGTGTATAGTGCAACAAGAACATAACAAAATTCAAAAGAAAAGAACAAGATCTTAGGAACAAGCACAAGGAAAATCATACAAGAACAAGGACCAACAAGAATACTACAAGGATTATATATAGTAGTAAACAAGGACCATACAAGATCTAGACCTTGTCAACAAGAACTTGGTTGTAAGTACAAGGCTTGTACAAGAAAGGTAATCTTGTACAAGAACTAACAAGTCTTGTATAAATGACAATACTCTTGTACAAGGTTGAACAAGCCTTGTGGGCTCTTGTGCAAGAATGACCTAGGCTTGTGGGAGCTTGTACAAGGACTTTTTTCCTTGTAGCATTTCTTATTTTGCTGATGTACCTCTCCCCCCTCCTCACCTCACCTCCCCCCCCCCTCCTCTCCCCTACTACCCCTGCTAGCAGCTATTGATAGGTGAGTACTGTCATTATAGTGTATGGTATAGCATGTACCAGTAGCTAGGTTGCACTATATATGCTTATTATCTCTCTTTATTGGATCCTATAAAGTCTAGAGCAGCTCTAGGGAGCTCTATAGCCACTCTAGAGCACTCTAGGGGATATTCTAGGTGACCCTAGGAAAGTCTAGGTGGAAAGTCTAGGACAATCCTAGATGACTCTAGGGAAACTCAAGCTGGGCTCTAGGAAGACTCTAGTGCCAACTCTAGCTGCATTCTACCTAGTACTAGCTAGTACTAGGCACAGGGGGTAGGTGGCTAGGGACTCTAGGGACTCTATCCAGAGCTCCCTAGAATTTGCCAAACCCCTGATGTTGCTACCAAACAGGTTTCCCAGTTGCTACATCAAGGTGACAAACATTCTTCTTGATCAAACAGAGCAGAGGGGGAGTCAGCCTCATTAATAGTGGAGCATATGTCAATATTTACAACAGCATGACAAACAAAGCATGAAATAAGGGCTCAATATGGCTATAAAGCTCTCTAGTGCAAATCAAGATGACCCCTGGCCTATTGGTTCCTGGTGCTCAGTGCTCCCTTGTCCTCTCTACAGGCAGGCACTCCTTTTGTACAGTTCTCTATCTTTCCCCTGGGGGATGTACTAGAGATGGGCAACCATCATGGCCCTTGTTTCCATCCATAAGAGGCACCAATCGATTTGGGATCGGCTCTTTTTGAACAGTTTGCCATCAATACCAAAGTATATTGCACACTATCAGAGCTAAGAAGAAGTCATAATAAGTTCAAGTTGCCAATTCAGATAGAAGGACACCCACCACTATAGATCATTGATGCCACAGTTGGAGGAACCTAGAGGGGTTTTTTTACCGGATACCTCTAGATCCCACTGTTTACCATAACTCGCCAGATGCAAGCTCACAAGATTTGATGGTCATCAACGGATCCAATGGGCATCTGCCATGAACGTTTATTTGTTTGGTCATTCAATTTTGGCTGCTGACCATTTTGGCTTATCCAAATAAGAGTTGCTGGATCCATTCTCTCGACTCTCTTCCTTACAATGCCATATTTCTTTCTTCACCTAGAGCGCTGTGGTACCTCCGTTGTAATTGCTGCCGCGCCATCGACTCAAATCTGACTTGTTTTGAAGCACCGAACAATGTACCGAGACTGACTGGAAAACTGGACGCCAAGCGTTTCGAGTCCAAATGTTCATCTAGGAAATACCGACGCAGACTGGTTTGGAAACACGCCGTCAACGTCTGCGGAGTGGGCCAAGGCCTAGTTTGTCGTCAGCGCGATGATAGGATCCGATTGGAATTGTCGCGGGAGATTTATTAGTCTCTGCTATGTCAAGTTCGTCCTCATTTTTTTTTGCGGGCATTTCGTTACCTCGTGAATATTAGGTGCCAGCGTCTGGTGCGCACGTCGGCCAACTACAAATTCTAGCGACTGCGAAGCAGATTTATTCGACATAAGCTACCTATTAGACGCTCTCACGAGTCTAATTCCCCCCCCCCTCCCCCGAGCCAGACAATAACCGACGGGTCTATTCATTGGGCGTGGGTATAACCGTTCTCGTTCTCGTTCTCATCCGCATTCATCCAGGACATTGAGTTGTCTATTTATTTGGCACCACGAATGTGGATGGACAGCTGGAGGAAGACGGCCGGGTATCCAACATATTTCTCGGCTCGACGACCCGAACCAATGGGAACGCAGAAAAGCAAGAACAGCAGCCGCCAACGGACAGAGGGCCTCATCCCGCTTGTCTCCGACCAGGCTCTTCTATTGTTTCTGAACAGTTTGAACGGTTAGATTTGGCGCGCGCATGATCGATGACTGGCTGGGGGGCCCAAAGGATAGTGGGGCCCAGAGATGGAGTCAGTTACTCGCACAGAGAGAAGAATTGGGTATATAAATGGTATGAGATTTGAAGTCTCATCCACATATCCACTCATTCAACTTTCTGCCTAGTCTAGTGACCACTTACCTCTATCATGAGGTCCAACGTTCTTTCCACCTTGTTCATGCTTGTTACCATCACCGTCACCAGTGTACTATCCGTTCCTTTCAACTTAACGACTATCCACCCCCGTGCTTCACAGTTGTACGTACCCCGAATCTTCTCATGCTTTCCCATTCTGACCCCTCCTTTTTTTGTTGGCATTTATAGAGGATGCGGTTCGAATCCGTCTCCAAGCGAAGTGCGCGCAATGGAGTCTCAGTTTAGAGAGCTGCTCCGCGCCGACGAAGAGGCTAGGATGCCACCTACCGATCCTCCCATCCCAGATGATCCAGATCCTCCGACACCACCACCTGGGCCTCCCAAACCGGCAAGCGTGAACGTTGGTGAGTGGTGTTTCGTTTTCATACAAAGGACGTGTTCGATACTAATTCTTTGGTGGGGGGTGATAGTTTGGCATAACGTGTACGCGAGCACACAGGCTGGAAACGTCGGATGGCTATCGGATGATTTGATCAACAAACGTGAGTTGTGAATGAAAAGTATTGTCTATTGTGTGTTCGAGAAGGTTTAACGGGTCTGTACCTCTGTAGAGATGGCACAGTTGAACAGAGACTATCGTGGACTGTTCGCCTTCAAGCTCACAAAGATCAACCACGTATTAAACAACATATGGCACGACAAGGCGGATACAGGCAATGCAGAAGAGGCAGCAATGAAAAAGGCCTTGCGCGTCGGTGGACCAGAGACGCTCAACATTTATAGCATCAGTATGAAGAGTTCATCTTTTATCGGTTATTCCTCTTTCCCGCAAGACTACAATGGCAACAAGGTCAACGATGGGATTATCATCACTTATACTGTTTTGATGAATGGAGGTACGTTATCTCCTCCCTCCCTCGCTCTCCTCCAGTTGGATATAGGCTTACAAACGGGCTAATGGATTGATTAGGACGACCAGAGTATAGTCTTGGAAGGACGTTGACGCACGAAGTCGGCCATTGGACTGGGCTCTTCCATGTCTTTCAGGGTGGATGTGCGGACGGCGATGGGTTGAGTGATACGGCTCCCCAAGCAGGCCCAAACTTTGGATGCCCTACTTTCGCGGATAGTTGCCCAGGTGGTAGAGTCGATAATATCCACGTGAGTACATCTCATCCCATCCCCGAGTGTCGAGAGCAGGGTAACTGACGTCGATGGCTTCTATAGAATTATATGGATTATACCAACGACGTAAGTGGCCACATCCATCATTCCTGATGCATCACTTTCTCCTTTTATTTCTTCGATCAAAGTGTCTGAGACGGTTTCTCGGTATCTAGGCCTGCAGAACCCAATTCACAAAGCAGCAAAAGGCGAGAATGTCAGATATGTAGGTCGCTTCCGTTTGGTTCGAGGATAACGAAATAAGCTCAACTGTGTTTCGACTTGCAGGTGCCGTTTCTACCGGAATATCTACCCTTGATTGAGTGGCGGAGGCTATCTAGTCTGATCGTGATAGGGGATTCTACGGTTCCAAGGGGTCAAAGAGGGGGGAAGCGAGTAGAATGAAACGTCGATATTTTGATGGAGACCGGGGGTGGAGGCCGAGTGCCGTCGAGTGCCGTCGAGTGCCGAGTGGGAGAGTGATGTTTTGGTTCCTTTTCTTCCCAACTGTTGACTGTCGTTACAGCTGTTTCTGTTCTTTCCCTTCTAAGTTGCACTCTCTTATCTAGCTTAACTATTGATATCGTATACTTCTTTTTAAACTCCCACGAGCACGAACAATGGCAATCGTGGTCAAAAGGCCGCCTGAGCGAGGTAAGAGAGAGGTGAGCGAGATACGTGCGTAACGCGTCCTTCGAGTTTTTTCCGTCGGTAGATACCGCCATCACGGCAGTCGAGCTCTATTTCGTAATAAAGTTGTTTTATTAATTTCCTATACAACGAGGAGGAGGCTATCGCCTATTAGCCTCCTCGAGGGAGAGAGTCAATGCCGCCCGTCAACCTTGCGTCGTCCCCGGCGTTATCCCAACCTTCTTTTCGTCGCTTTTTGATATCGATGTACTATAAAGGAGGAACCTGCTACAAACGCTTTGTGCTGCCTACGGAGCGGAGGTGAATTTAGAAGGTTAAATGTGACAGAAAGAATCTGTTGTGTGCCTTTCAAGTCACCTCCATGTGATTCGACAACGGTGCTTCTCGTGAATTGAGCCTCGACGCGGCTGCCTGATCGCTGGCCCTAATTTGAATTCGGGGTTATAGATTTGCGCGATTTCTCCGGGTGCAATATCTCTTTCCTTTGCAGTCCCTCGTAGTCGTCGTCGCTTTTCCCCATTGGCAATAGGGGTCAAGAAGGAAGCGAGTAAGTAGATGAAGTGTTGTCGACAGATGGAATGCCCATGTGTATCGGGGAGGGTGAAGGTCTGTCAGGGCTAGATGGACCTCTCTCTCCTCCCCCGACCTCGATGATGGATGACCGATGACCGTGCCCTCCTCGGCATTTAAGTACCCACATCTTCCTTGTCCAAACTGGTGTCCTACTTTTACTTCTTCTTCTTCTCTTCCTCTTCGTCGTCGATAATCCTCCCCACGCTCACCTCTTCCGCTTCCACCTCTCCTCATGTCTTCCAATTCGACTGCACCTCCACTCGACGATCCAGCAGCCCAGGCAGCAGCTCAGGCAGCAGCAGCAGCGGCTATTGCAGCACTACTCGACCTTGCCAAACAAATCACGCTCGGGAGATACTTCGCAGGTGAATAATCGGTGTTGACACTCTCGGCATTGGGAGCCCTTACGCGGCGACGATGATGTTGACGGCTGATGCGTTTCGTTTCTTTCGTCTGTAGGAGTCGCTCTTACACTGGCTGTATACGACTGGATCATCCTTTTCGAGCGAGGTCAGTCTGTCGTCGCCGAGGATGCCACCGGTGGTTTATTTATATATATCCGACCCTTTAGAGAGCCAATGCGTATGGAACACACGATGGAGATGGACAAAAGGAATCTACTACTATGTGCGTCTCATCTACAGCTTGCAACGCTACGAGCTATAATGCTCATGTCGGCTTACAGAACCGCATCGTGAGCTTGATTGGTCTGGGGATCACCGTCCTGGGTGAGCATACACGTCCTCTTCCGATCTCTTTTTCCTTGATTTCTCACATTTTTTCCTCTTCTCTCGTCATTAGAAACAACCGATCAATGGACGAGCGAGTTATCTGTCACGGTTCGTAAACCCCACTCCTGGTGTCGTGCCTCCTCGCTGACGCTCTGTCCTCATCCAGTTGTACGAATCTTCGCCTTGACAACTTCTTTCTCCATCTCACAAATCATTTTCGACGTCTACTTTACAGCTGCAAGACGTACTTTATGCTCGTCGGCCTCATCCAGTGGTCCGGCTTTTTCGGGGGTAACGGTACGCATTTATCCATATGGCCCCAATAATTACTTCCAAACTCTATTTCTGACATTTCAATCCGTTTTTTCTTGTTGACTGTTGACATTCGGGCATTTGACATTGTCTTTTATCGATCCGATTTGGCCACTACGACCCTCTCCCCTCTTCCCTCCAACAGTGATCTTGACGCTCCGGGTGATTGCGATGTACAACAATCGACACCCCAATTTCATTCGATTCCTCTATGGGTATCTGTTGGTCACCTGGATGATCACCCTCGCGTTCACCGCGCATAGTCTTACCCTTTTAGCCCGTACGCTCCTTTAAATCTATCCCAATTGGAAGCTAATTACGCATTCAAATTACAGAGCAAACATTTTATTCGATGGATTTCCATCTATGCGCTTCCAACGCGAACCCACCACTGGCATCCTACATCTTCGTCGTCCCCGCCATCTTCGAAATGTCCCTCTTCGGTTTGACACTCTATCGTGCGGTAGAAGATGCGAGAAACAAGATGTTTGCGTTTGGTTCGGCTGGACCAGGAAGCGGGGGTAGCGCGCCCTCGTCCCCTTTGCTCGTCATCCTCTATCGAGATGGGTTTTACTATTTCGCTACGGTGTTTGCTGTCTACCTCTGGATTGCAATTGCGGTAAGTTTGATGTCTCTCCCTCTCTCTATCTTCTCTTCTCAGAGGCGTGTTATACTGATCCAAAATACCGATAGTACTTGACCCAAGAGATCAAGAGTACCTATATGGGTGTATACTTTGGTTGGGCAATCAGCATTGTCATGAGTTGTAGGGTATACCTCAACCTCGCACACGCTGTACATGACCGACGAACGATGCACGATGGCAGCACGCTGCAAAACGGCAAAAGCAATTATACCAACCCTACTTTCCATTCAAACGTTCGTCCTCCTCGGTATACCACCACCACCGTCGGGAGTATTCCAGCGAAAACAAAAGGCCAGACCGATACCTATTTCTCCCAAAATGGTCACCAACTTCAGGACATGGAGGGGAAGTCGCAACAACATCATCAGCTGGAAAGCATTCTAGAGCGGAAACAGCGTGAGCAGTTTTCGTTGGGCACCTACGAGGAGGAAGATCAGAGTGAAGAGCGTCGTCGGAATTTACATCCACATCCGTATTCGATGTCGCCAACTTTGTCGAGACATGTCACTCCCGTCGATACCTTTGTCGTCGTCCCTCCCACTTCGGACGCCAGGAGGTTCCAAAATGGGAACGATATCCCATTGAGGGAAGTCTGAGGACGCGGTTTTCAAAAATCCGTGGCTCGTTCCCTTTGTGCGTGTACTACGTGTAACCCAGCTTCACTATTGCTGTTGTTGCTCTTTTTTTCTTTCTTTCCCTGGTTGTAACACGCATTTGTATGTCTACATTAGGATTTAATAGGATTATTAGGAACAGGAAACCTCTTTACCAGATCGCTCGTTCGTTCGCTCTCTTCGTGTATTCCGGTTTCTGCCGTGAAGTTAAAGCAAACCACGGCGAACTGATCGCCGAACCGGATGAGCTAGATTCCCACGTTTGTAATAGACATATATTGCGTTCCAGATCAGTGTAAGGATCAGTGGGTGGCCATGGACCAGATCCTGCTCGTGAAGAGTGTAGTATAGCCATTAAATTAGTTTGGAACTAGATGTGTAGATGCGCCTAATAAGCGGTATAAACTCACCGTTCATTGTGAACTATCGAGTTTATGATATTTTCGCGTCGAAGAACTTCCCTGTCGAATGGTCGGGTGGTCGGGGTGCGGACTTGAACCCAACCATCAAGCGCGCCTGCGCGCCTGCGACCTGTCGGTGTCACCAAGACACAACCGTTTAGCATAGACAGCAATTCCCAGAATGAATTCGATTACTGAGGACGAGGATAAAGGGTGATTGATATCTCATTCCGCCTCCACGAATCCACCACTGACGCTATTCTCACCTTCGTAGACTTTTGTATCTCCACCGTAAGCTTGCACTGCGTATTTCATCGAGATCCCTATCTCATTTTCAACTAGATGTCACTGTCGAAACACCCGTTAAATCGGGATATCGTGTTAAATTGCGCATTGACGGTTCAGATATTCAGCTGACGAGAACTGGTCAAACCTCCATCTGGGCTCCACCTAAGAGTCTGTAAGTCGAATACTTGAACTTTATTCCTCTACTGAGCTATCGCTTGCGACACTTAGCGAGGTTTCCGAATCGTCCAAGATTAAGGTGACCCTAAAGTCAGGACACACTATCGCGAGCGTCTCGTTTAGAAAGGAGGAATCCGTAATTGACATCAACGTTCAAGCTGTCGTCCGTCAATTTCTAGTCTCTATGCAATACGAGACTTCTGTCTCTGGTGGGGATTTCAGCAGCATGGCGGCATTCTTTGATACGTTCCAACAGAAAAATCAACGTTTCATCAACTGCCCGTCACCATCGTAGTCGTACTTCGCCCGTCACCTACCGTATGTCTCATACCCGCTATGTTTCTGCATGTACTGATTACTGCGTGGCTTATAGTTGGAGTTAGTACGCTCTACCCTCCAAAGCTTGCAAGAATCCATGTACCAGTTTCGCCATATTATGGGAGATTCGACCCAGAAACACTCGGACACAATCATCAAATATGGCCTCGCGTTCTCAGAGGTTAGTGATCGACTCTGGCTTATCTCTATGCGTAATATCTCTCAGCTGGACCTACGATCGAAAGCTGCATTCTCGGTTTTGACAATCACCTTCGAGGTGCGCATCTTGTTTCTTCTCTCGAACCTGTCTTGATACTGAGCTATCTCCGCCGACAGCTCCTCGAACAGCAGAAAGAGAGCGACCAAATGGTATCCGGTCTCGTCCGACAACTGAAGCGCGTGCTGCGTTTTGCAGACGAGACGCTGAAGGAGGCCGTAGAGGACAACACCGATATATTACGAAAAGCGATTGGGAGACTTTACACTCTGACAATGGATGTATCAGAGTTTTGTTGCGACTATGTGAAGCGAAATCGGTTTAGTAAGCAGTCTGATATGTCTCAAATTGTCTAGAACTTACGTCACGTTAGAAATGTTGGAGAAATCTGTGCTAGCTACCCAAGAGCAGGAGAAAATCAACGAGTTGGCCTGTGGACTCAATGAAGTGGTCGATGATCTCGACCGTGTTGTCAACGTAGAAACGTTCAAAGCGATCAGAGCCACAGGTAAGTGTGACCTACCTTCTCTCTGGATGTGATAAATTGTTGGACACATAGAAGAAAGAGTGCTCCTAGACAGACTAAAGCCAGTCCAGTGTGGCTACAGGCTGGATCGGGGTTGTATGGAAGGGACAAGGGTCAACCTCCTTGACGATATTATCGAATGGGCAATACGTCCACAAGCCCGAGGTGATACATCGAAGACACTCGACTGCCCCAACATATATTGGTTGCATGGTACACCTGGAATCGGCAAGACAGCGATGGCCCACTCGATATGCGCTCGCTTGCATAAGGAAGGAAGACTTGGTGGCACCTTCTTCTGTAGGCATGATGACCCAGACCTCAGTGATCCGACATCCGTCCTATCAACCCTTATTTTCAATCTCGCAGAGACGTGGGGAGCATATAGGAAGCTGATTGTCGATAAACTATCCAAAGACCCG
>WSTP01000672.1:0-10031 GCA_019627735.1 Serendipita sp. 400
TCGGAAGCGTCTCAAGGGCTCGAAATGTATTGGTCAAGAATACAATCACAAGGACGCGAGGCAGTATTAGCAAAGATCACTGCGGAGAGGATTGGATCCTACCGGGAGAAACTGAGAAACATGGCCCTCGATGTGATAGTCAGTCGGGAATCTGGCTTTCGTTCTAATCCTTATCGATGACTGCAGGAAAAAACTATGATCGACAACGCGTTGGTGATGGCACAAGAACCAGATGTGAAGACCACCCCGAGGGAGCAATCTAGACACAAGGGTGAGTAGGCATTGAGAAATATTAGCGAGTCTTGACAATATCACAGGAAAATTGGCGGTATTGAAGCCAATTCCACGGATCGTAGAAGACTTCGTCGGTCGACAAGATATCCTTGACTCTATGTGTAATGCTCATTTCAGCGTCGCTCAATCACTTGCTCCCCGCGGTGGTCCTATCGTTACAGTGTTGACTGGAATGGGAGGATCGGGTAAAACGCAGATCGCTGCCAAATTTGCGTCCCTATTTGAGAAACAGTGAGGACTATTCCACACAGGCCTCGCAGAAGATAACTAACCTATTCGGTAGATTACCGGCTGTACCAGTCTTTTTCGTCGATGCTTCATCCGAGGCGTCTTTGCAAGCTGACATGGACACCCTCCTCCGCTCGCAATCAGATAGCTACAACAATGCCTCAGTCTGGCTTGAGAATGGAATCAAGGACTGGCTGCTGATCATAGACAATGCGGACGATCCGTCACTGAAATTGTCCCGGTTCCTCCCTCGGTGTACGCATGGCCATGTAGTCATTACGACTCGAGATGCGACCCGAAAAGTGCTCGCTCCGCGATCTACTCATGCTGTCGACGTACTCTCGATGGAGGATTCAATCACCCTGATCTTAGTAGCTTCTGGCTCTGAAGACAACGAATCCAATCGGACTGTTGCAAGGGACATCGCAGAGGAGCTTGGGGGACTTCCTCTTGCGATGGCTCATGCAGCCGCATACATTCTCATCAACAACTGTTTGGACACGTTCATGGAAATATATGGCGATAGTCGAGGCGCGTTCCTGCAACGGAATCCGGATCTACCCCAAGACTATCCTCATTCAGTTCAACGAACGATTGAAATATCATTCCACCTACTTTCTCCCAGGGTCCGGGATATGCTGGAGTTGTTCGCATATCTTGATGCGCTGTCTATTCCTCAATGCATCATCAAGAGAGCCGCAAGGCGCAAGTTCGCGCATATACCACAAACAAGAGAAATTCCGCCTAATCCCGACACAGTCAAACAGGGAGACGCTCTCCTAAGTGTTTTCTGCTCCAACGGAGAGTGGAACGCTTTCGAGTTTGATGCAATGATTGGAGAGTGTCTGAACTATTCACTCCTTCGATTCTCGATTGCAGACGGAGAGAAGTTCTACTCCATGCACCCGCTCGTGCAGAAGTATCTACGCTCTCTATCAAGCATCGTGCACGGCTATTTGGCTCGCCAAATTGTCGTACGGCTGCTGGCTTCGACTATCACTACAGGTCGTTGGTATGAACACTTTGGTTTCAACCGATTGTTAGCTCCCCATGTTCGGCTAATTCGACTGGAGGATGTGACGGAAGCAGGCGACCACTACGGCTTTGGATCGGTGTTGGCAGAGGTTGGGGACGCTCTGGGGACTACACATTTGCGACAATGTATTGATATGTGGAAGAGTCCCCTGTGTGACGAATCTGATGCAATCTTGGATGCAATGACGGCTTTAGCCAATTTTTGTCAATTATCCAGGAGATGGAAGGATGCAGTACCACTACAGGAGGCCGTTCTAGCGAAGCGAAGAGAATTACTTGGCCCGGATCACATAGACACCTTGATGGCGATGCATAAACTGGCCAACACATATAACTTTGTTGGGAGGTCGAAGGAGGCAGTTGTATTGCAAGAAGAAGTGTTGGGAAAGTGGAAAGGGCTGCTCGGTTCTGACCATCTTGACACTATCAGTGCAATGCATACATTGGCCAGTAGTTATTTAAAACTCGGCAGGGAAAAGGAGGCATTAGCCCTGGGAGAGGTGGTGCTGACGAAGCGCAGGGGGTTACTTGGCCCCGAGCATCCCGATACCTTGCTCACAATGCATAATCTGGCCTGTAATTATTTGGATCTTGGCAGGGGGAAAGAAGCGTTGGCGCTGGAAGAGGAAGTATTGGCAAAGCGAAGAGAGCTGCTTGGGCCTGACCATCCCGACACCCTTCACATAGTGAATAACCTGGCTAAAATTCATTTAGCACTAGGCAGGAAAACGGAGGCATTGGTGCTAGGGGAGGAAGTACTGATGAAGCAGAGAGAGCTGCTTGGTCCCGACCATCTCGACACCTTGAATGCAATGCATAACTTGGCCTACGACTATTCAATACTTGGCAGGGAAATGGAGGCACTGGCACTGCGGGAGGAGGTATTGGAGAAGCGAATCAATCTACTTGGACCTGAAGATCGGGACACTTTGGATGCAGCGTATAGTCTGCTCCTTTCACTCCGTAACCTTGCCATGTATGAGGAGCTGAAGACGTTGGGACGAAGTGCCCTTCCGCTGTACGAGAAGATTTACGGTTTTGATCACAAGGATACGGTATGGATTAGGAGGTTATTCGGGTGAGTCGCAAGCAGGTGATATGCTTACGACTTATGTGAAGCAAAATAGCTCATAAAGGTGTGTAGAAACAAACATATTTTAGCCAATCTCATGTTTTTTTTTTTACAAAGCACATAATCGTTTAGCTTCGTACTCAGCTACCTCGTTATCATTTCTCCACTAGTACACGTATATGGCCTATCGTATCGGCTATTCTTCTCTTTCACTCCTTACCATATACGTGCTTGCATCGAATCCCCGAATGTAGGCTCCAAGGCGTACCCATTTACAATATCATGTATATCTCACCACCTCGCTTCTCTGTATCTCTTTCATCATTCCTGTGTATAGACGTATTCATTTAATTTACGTCCTGCACTGTATACCGACCGAAGTAGTGAAATTGGGCTCTGATTGTTAATTGGTCGTAACTGATTGTTTTCTATCTCCGCTTGTATCTGAATGGCAGTATAGTAGAAGTCTCGGGTGAATGGGAGAACGTATAGCATGTAAGGTTCTAACAGCCACTTTATTTAGGAGTTTCGTCTGGGTGAAGGGGGCTATTGAAAAATGTCACTCAAGGACGATAACGTTTATTACATCCCTTCCGTTCAACAGAGTTTGTAGTAAATGCAAACACCGCGAGGTTTGCATTGGTGGCGAACTAATGTGGCAAAGCAAGGCCAACCGCCAAGTTCGACTTTCGACCTCGACCGCGACCTTACCTACTACCCTCGAGGCCAAGTCATCCCACTACTGTCTCTCGATGAATGAAAAAATACATGGTGTTATTGAATCCTGCATCATGATTCACGAGTCGCATTGCTCCGTCAAACGTAATGCTTCTGCGGTTGTTACAGGTAACAATGTTGCCTTTCACGATACGGCCTTCTCTCTCACCATACGTATTTATCTACTCGAAGCATTACTGGGTGTCATCTCCGTGTACGTTCATCGTCCTTTTTTTTTATTTCCTCCTGGATGACTCTCCCGACTACACATTTTCTTTCCCCTCCACTATAACTTTCAATCTCATTGACCCTTTTATTCAAATGGTTTATCTATTCGTCACACAATTCACTGGTCTACAAGCCATTTCGAGCTCAGAATGTGAAGGTCAACATCTGAGCGTCCGCCGTCAGCTTGTTAATTACATTGTCTTCCGTGGCAAAATCAATCTTGTTCTGGAAATTTGTTTGCGATCGACTGAGAATATGCGACAAGCAGCCAATATATCTTCTCGCCCGAGGATACACCGTTCACTGTTTGCCAGTCTCGTGGTAATTAGTAAGGCAACACCTAGATCCTTCCTGGTCCCGCCCACGACTCTCTAATAGTATCATAATGAGCGAATCCAGGAGTCCTGGCCCCTCCCGTGGTCGATCTGCTATGGTAGCGGCGTCCAATTGGATTCTGACCGTGGCGTCGCCAGTTCGTACAGCGCCCAGGACCAAGAAGATAGAAAGGGGCAATGTCAATTCTCATCAAGGTGGACAACTGGATTGTTCGCTCGATCTCTCGATTTCCGGCTTCAAGGCTCTCAAAGAAGTGGCAGAGGTGATTCCAGTGGTTGGGACAGGGCTTAAAGCGAGCTGCGGCATAATGATAATGATCCTAGAAGCAGTCAAGGTGAGAGTGGGGTTCTACTTCGTCACATCTTCTCATATCTCTCTCAGCAATGCAAGGAAAATCAAGAGGCTTGGGAGGAGTTGGCTGACATCATAACGGAAAAGAATGAGTCAATCACTGGTCTCCTCAAGTTATACGTAGCCGCACCGAGCAAGTATCTAAGTGCAGAGAGGCAGGCTAAAAAGTACCAACAGTACGTTGCACAACAACCATATGAACCCCACTCAAGCATGTTGAAAGGATACTGGATTATATCTCCATAGACATCAAGAAAGAAACACAAAACAAGTCCGAAGCATCCCAGGGGCCTGAACTGTATTGGTCGAGAGTGCAAACAAAGGGACGCAACGCAATATTAGCAAAAATCACGGCGGAGAATATTAGATCCTACCGAGAAAAGTTGAGAAACATAACTCTTGATGTGATAGTCAGTTGGAAACTCGGATTTTGCTCGACTGCTTATGGTAGTTGCAGGAGAAAACTGTGATCAACAATGCATTGGCGATGACGCAGGAACACGATGATATGAAGGTTATTTCGACGGAGAAACTGAGGCACAATGGCGAGTAAACCTTGATGGATATTAGCGAGTCCTGACATTATCATAGGGTCATTGGCAGTATTGAAGCCCCTTCCACGAATTGTAGAAGACTTTGTTGGTCGACAGGATATTCTCGACTCGATGTGCCAGGTCCATTTCAATGGCATTTCGACTCCATCTATTCCCGGTGGTCCCACTGTTACAGTGTTGACGGGAATGGGAGGGTCCGGTAAAACGCAAATCGCCGTCAAATTTGCGTCCCTGTTCGAAAAAAGGTGAAGAATACCTCACATATCTAGAAAAGATAACTAAATCATTCCTCAGATTCCCCGACGTACCAGTCTTTTTCGTTGATGCTTCATCCGAGGTGTCCTTGCAAGCCGACATGGACACCTTGCTCCGGTCGCAATCAGATAGATACGACAATGCATTAGTCTGGCTAGCAAAAGGTGTCAAGAACTGGTTGCTGATCATCGACAATGCGGACGACCCATCACTGAAACTATCCCGGTTCCTCCCGCGATGTACACATGGGCATGCGGTCATTACGACTCGAGATGCAACCCGGAAGGTGCTCGCTCTAAGATCTACTCATGCCGTCGACGTACTACCGATGGAAGATTCGATCTCCCTAATCTTAACTGGTTCAGGCTCTGAAGACAACGAGTCTAATCGATCTTTCGCGAGGGACATTGCAGAGGAGCTCGGGAGACTTCCTCTTGCGCTGGCTCATTCAGCCGCATACATTCTTATTAATAACTGCCTGGGCACATTCTTGAAAATATATAGCGATAGTCGAGGCGATTTGTTCCAACGGACTCCGGATCTACCCCAGGACTACCCTCATTCAGTCGAACGCACCATTGAAATGTCTTTCTATAGCCTGTCTCCTAGAGTACGAGAGATGATGAAGTTGTTCGCATATCTCGATGCACGGTCTATTCCACAATGCATCGTCGAGAGAGCCGGAAGACGAAAATTCACACATATACCACAAAACAGCCAGTCTCCACCCCATCTCGACACAGTCAAGCAGGGAGATGTGCTCCTAAGCGTTTTCTGCTCTAATGGAGAGTGGAACGCTTTCGAGTTCGATGAAATGATTGGGGAATGTTTAAGATATTCGCTACTTCATTTCTCTACTGCGGACGGGGAGAAGTTCTACTTCATGCACCCACTTGTGCAGAAGTATCTTCTGTCTATATCGGGCACGGTGTGCAAAGGTTCGACTCGCCGACTTGTTGTGCGGTTGCTTGCCTCCGCTACCACTGCGGGTCGTCAGTTTGAATACTTTGGATTCAACCGATTGCTGTTCTCACAGGTTCGGCTGATTCAGCTGGAGGACGTGGTGGAAGCAGGGGATCACTACGGCTTTGGGTCGGTGTTGGCAGAGCTTGAGGACACATTGGCTTTCGCACATTTGCGACGGTGTGTTGACATGTGGGGGAGCTCCCTGGGTGATAAATCCGATGAATTGTTGGACGCGATGACAACTTTAGCCAATTGTTATCAACTATTCAGGATTTGGGAGGATGCAGCACCCCTGCAGGAGGAGGTTCTAGTGAAACGAAGAGAATTACTGGGCCCAGATCATATCAACACACTGATGGTGATGCATAAGCTAGCCAACAGCTATAATTTTCTTGGGAGGTCAAAGGAGGCGCTAATATTGCAAGAAGAGGTGTTGGGAAAGTGGCAAAAGCTGCTTGGCCCTCGCCATGTCGACACACTCAGTGCAATGCATGTTCTAGCCAACAGTTATTCGGCGCTTGGGAGGTCAAGGGAGGCATTAGTACTTCGGGAAGAAGTACTGGTGGAGCGGAGAGAGCGACTTGGCCCTGATCATCCCGACACCTTGCACGCAATGCATAACTTGGCCATTAGTTATTCAGCACTCGGGAGATCAAAGGAGGCATTGGTACTCGAAGAGGAGGTACTGGCGAAGTGGAAAGAGTTGCGTGGCCCTGACCATCCCGATACTTTGAGTACAATGCATAGCTTGGCCAACAGTTATTCAGCACTCGGGAGAGAGAAGGAAGCATTGGGACTGCGAGAGGAGCTACTAGCAAAGCGGAGAGAAGTGCATCACCCCGATCACCTCGACACCCTACACGCAATGCATAACTTGGCTAGTAGTTATTCAGTGCTTGGGAGGGAAAACGAGGCATTAGCAATGTGGGAAGAGGCACTGACAAAGTGGAGAGAACTGCTTGGTCCTCATCATCTCAATACCTTGCGAACAATGCATAGCTTGGCCAAAAGTTATTCAGCACTTGGAAGAGGAGAGGAGGCCTTAGGAATGCGGAAGGAAGTACTGGAAAAGCGTAGAGAGCAGCTTGGCCCTGGCCATGTTGACACCTTGCACGCAATGCATAGCTTGGCCAACAGTTATTCGGCATTTGGGAGGGAAAAGGAGGCATTAGCACTGCGGAAGGAGGTACTAGCAAAATGGAGAGATTTACTTGGCCCGGACCATCCCGACACCTTGAGCGCAATGTATAGCTTAGCCAATAGTTATTCAGCACTCGGGAGAGAAAAGGAGGCATTAAGACTGCGGGAGGCGGTACTGGTGAGGCGGAGAGAGCTGCTTAGTCCTGACCATCCTAGCACCTTGAGGACAACACAAAGTTTAGCCAACAGCTATTCGGTGCTTGGGAGAGAAAAGGAGGCGGTAGTGCTGTGGGAGGAGGTATTGGCAAAGCGTAGAAAGCTACTTGGCTCCGATCATCTTGATACCTTGAACACAATTCATAGCTTGGCCAACAGCTATTCCGCTCTTGGGAGAGAAAAGGAGGCATTAGCATTGCGGGAGGAGGTACGGGCCAAGCGGACCTTGACCTGAGAATCGGAAAGCTTTGGATGCTACCTATAATCTGCTCATGTACAAGGAGCTGAAGACGTTTGGAAGAACTACGCTTCTGTTTTACGAGAATATTTACAGTTTTAATCATAACTATACTGCATGGATTAGGATCTCCAAGGGGAATTCTGCGTTTTCGGATCCACTCTGTAGAGAAGATTATCTGGTACTAACAGATCCCTTACCGTTATCGCAAAACCCATGTACCAGTCACCCGCACGAGTCCAGTGGGCGGATGGGATATTGCAGATATCCATGAGCTTGTTTGAACCGATACTTCGGAGCTCCAGAGGTCTGTCTCCCGCTAGCTTCTGTATCTGCTTATTCAATCCCGAGATTAGCGTTGTTAGGAGTTTGGTGGGAATTAGTACGGCAGGCTAATATCATGATGTGACTTTGACGAATCGTACTCATATCTCCCTATGCAATGATCAGACCAGAAGTTATAGTAGATACTCAAGTGTCTACGATTGGGAAGGAGGCAATCACGGTGCATGCACACGGTAATGATGACGATGGAGGAGATGGAGATGGAGGATATGGTGGAGACTGAATAAAAAGCAACATTGTACATATACAATAAGGGGGATCGTGAGCAGTCATTCTTACAATTCACCTGACTTCATCCTTTACTCCTGTTCGCTTGCTTGACGTTCATTCATGCGAGTTTCGTTACAGTGTTCGACTGGGCAATATCGCTAGATATATCATACGATTGAAGACAATGCATAGGCATCATAGATGTCTTAGAGACTGTGCACGGCAGCGGTACACACCGAGTTCGTCGACGTGTTGGACTTGTTTATTGCTCCCGAAAGGTTATTCATACTGAGTGAACAACAATATCCGGGCACTATGTGGCGTGCAACCTGCATATTCTATGGTTAGTCAGGGATACATCGTTCACTACACCTAATATAAACGGCTTCGACGAAGGTTGGGTTATATTCTTTCCTTCCTTCTACATCTCTTGTTAATTATCGAATTTACCACAGCTGCGTATCACATATTCCTTTACGCGCTTTTGTTCTTGGTCACCTACGCCCTCGATCTCTTCGGGTATTTGACCATCAGAATTTTGCTCAAGAGTTGTCAGAAAGGCCCAATAACTCTTGGAGAAGGAAGAGAGGGAAATAACGTAAAGTTACTTACTCGTCCTCGATCGGCGCCAGCTTCGATAAGCAATACTGCCGCTTCAGCGTGCCCAGACTCCATGGCCAAATGTAATGGAGTGTTCCCAACTCGATCTCCCGTATTCAATCGTGGTTTTGGGCTGCCTTCTGGTGGGTGAAGGAGCAAAGAGATAAATGCAGTTGACCCAGTCGTCGCTGCCCGATGGCTGGAAAATAAAGGCTCTGCGTCAAACAGGTGCCGGGATCCCCAAGGTATAAGAGGAAACTTTACAGAGGCAGCTGGTTCGCCCTGTCTCGAGCATTAATCTATTCGTGCATCATCAGACCTTTGATTCGCTTCAGATAAATGAACGGGGCTGACTCACGTCGGCTCCCCTCTCGATGAGTATCCTCCCGATCTAATCCAATTTCAGTCATAGATCATGTCCTAATGCTTGACTAGCCTCTGTCCTTGACCTTGAAGCCGCATAGTGGCTAACCGACAGAATCATTAGAACCTCAAGTTGGATAGACTGGAGCGAGAACATACAGTGCAGTTAACCCCTTGTCATTTGTCTTCTTTATATCAGCACCAGCACCTAGGAGATCTATAACAATGTCCTGGTGGCCGGCGCTTGCTATTGTCGTTCCAGAAGAATCAACCTTCACAAGCAGACGACGGATTGGATGCTTCACTGACTTGCTATATGTAGTGCAGTCCATCCACTCTCATCTTGCTTGTCTATTTGGGCTTGCATTCCAATAAGATATTGCACAATTTCCTTCGCTCCTGTAGACGAGGCCCAATGCAATGCAGTTCTCCCATCCTAAAGTCATAAAATGAAACAATTAGATGTATTTCACCGTATATTTTCATCGGTTATACCAAGTCCACACTATCCAACGTCTCCGTATTGGTCTCTAGAAGTGCCTTCAGTAGGCCAATCTTGTCTGTGGGCGGTATGAGATCATTGCCGGTGTTTGGATTTGGGACCTTTACATACTTTCTTGGGCTGCTTGCTGGATAGTGAGCATAATGCTGGCGGTGGCTGAGTTCAAGGAATGGGGACGCGCAATTGGCCAGTGACTAACAAAGCGCGTTGAGCCTTGAACTCCACCATCTCCGAGACCGGTCATACAAAATGGTTGGAACATCCTCAATCTCACTCAAAGAGCTTCACTAAACCTATTATTGGGATTTCAGGCGACTCTCCGATTTTGTGCCGAGTGTAACAATCTGTTGTACCCTCGTGTACGCTCTTTTCCTCCTTTCA
>WSTP01000673.1:0-10026 GCA_019627735.1 Serendipita sp. 400
TAGGTTCGACCCTCAATATTGCCCAGTTCGCTCAAGCGGAGAGTGTTCCTGGCAGTCTAGAAGGTGCAAAGGTGATGTCAGGGAACAGAAGGGCATTCAACTTGAAGTTCCTCGAGGTCCTGTTCGATGTCGCTGGTGCTGCTGCCAACATCGATGCTCGCGGCGCAAAGGCAATGATAGAGCCCGTATATCGCAATTACAAGATGGTGCATCCGATACTACTGGACGTCGTCGAGAACCGTGGTACTCTCCGTCAGAACTACGACAAGCTACTTACCGCACATGGCGAGAAACTCCAACAACAAGGTTTTCGTCCATTGTCGGTAGATAACCCATCTGAACGGGCGTTACTACGTCTGATGATCATGGGTCGAAGAACAAGTAACAGGAAACAAGCCGACTTATTCGATGCCGCGTTCAACCGACTGTCCCAACCGGAGCGCCAGGTGCTGGTAGATGGTCTGAATGTGGATGGAACGAACGACGGAGAAGCGATTCTTCCTTACTATATGCCAGCAATCATCTCCGAAGGCCTCAAGAATACGCCTGACGAACCTGAAGGGAAGATAGAGGCACTTGCGAGCTTGATGCGACTGTTGGGACGTGTTTATAATGGATCTAAAGCCAAGAAAGGGCAGGCTGGTACGATCAAGGAGGTAAATCTGAGGCATGTGACGAAGGTAATACATGGGGAGGCTTTCAAATCTGATCCGCGGACATTGGACCAACTGGCCGTCTAATGAAGAGTTGTATTCATCCATACGAGTTGTGCCGACGTTTCCATGTGATTATGCTGTAGCTGCAGTGTTAATTATGAGAGCTTGCTTTACAGAACAAGGCTCATCGTCCGCCCAGGTCGGCTTATGAGCATCACAGAATCCAGAAGTCCAGTCTCGGCATACACACCATCACTTTAGCCCGAGCCACGGTCAATAGAATACTCGAGAGATAGTAAGGATTGCATGCGGAATCGATCTAAATAACAGAGTACACCCTGAATTATACATACACAGCGCGTATCTTTTCCCTCATCAATCAATTCAGATTTATACGTTTTTCTCGTTGGCTGGGTTCATCTCAGCCGGTGATAGTACATCTACTTGATGATCAGACGGGTCGACAACAAGTGACCAAAACTACTTTACCTTCGTTGTACTCTTCGTACGCTGCATGGGCTATTTGGGCGTATCGATGGAGATCATCCAAAAGGTCTCTTTCTTCCTTGTCGCTACAATCGTTGGGTAGGGACTCAAACCCCTTCCCTGCACTTAGTCGTTTGAGTACCTGTTCCTTCCATATCTTCCATATCTTCGTGTTGTTGGGAAGTAACTCGTTCAGTATCCCTTCGTTGTCTTGTGGTTGGAGGATCAAAAGGAGAAATACCACTGCTGTTGTTCTCTTTGCGAACGTATACTTCTTCAGGCCCGGTTTTCCTATCTAGTACCTTCGACATTAACATGCCCCTTTGGACTTCCTCTTTGTCGATTGACGATAGGTAGCAGTTGTATACCCACGAGCAGACAAATGTCGCAAGGAACATAATCTGACCGAAAAGGGTGCCTTGAGGGATGAGGAGAAGTTGCAGAAGGAACTGGACAACGAGGAGCAGGGACGAAAAATCCCATCCTGTGGTGCTGGTGCTGTTGGTGCTGGTGTTCCAGTTGTCCCGATTGTACCGATTTCTCCAGGGGTTGGTGATCAAATTTAAGTGAAAACCATCCCCTAGTCACGGCGCACACCGATTGTTCGGCTCCCATCAGGACTACAAATTTGTCTCCTGAGTGTAGCACCCCGTCGCCTCGGGAGATCCATTCGAGGATTTGGGCTGATCGAAGCTGAGGGTCCCACGTCCTGCTGCATAGCACGCAACACCACTGGAGAGCATCCCCAATAAAATCATAGAGAAGCAGTACCAGTCGCGGAAATAGGCGCATGTTGCGGCGGAACCCACACTGGCGAGGATAGGAATGACCGCCATCCACGTCTTCTGTGTGCTCATGAGTGTATCGGGTGGGGGACGACGTGATAATCTTGCGACAGAGACGGAGCAAGTTTGGAGGGCTTCAATCGTCCCATTCTCTATGACTGTCTTTGCGTTTTGTTCGCATTCGCTCGATAGTAAATAGGCGATGTAACTGGTATGGCTCAATCTAGTTCCAGAATGTGCGCCAAGGAATGCGGGTCCTTTTTCTCCGTCGAACCCCAAAAACTTGTTTATATCTACGTTGTCCCTCGGAAAGAGTCCTTTCCAAAATCTGGAATCGGCAAGCCTTCCATATTTCTTGGCCACGGTATAACTTCCTGGTGAGTTATACCACCCGAGGTACTTTCTTCCTTTATAAAGGTGAATAGTACCCATTGCTGAGAGTACCTCTTCTCCACCAAAGAAACCGGCGACTCCACCAATATCGAGTGTGAAGCCTGCATTCTCGAGTGGGATCATGGCTAGTCTTGGGAGTCAAGATACTGGATGAGTGTGCAGGAATCAGGTTTGGGTATTTATGTTCTCCAACACGAGGAAGACATGATGAAAAAGAGCTGATAAACAGACGACAGTTGAACCGGCTGGTTAATAGGAGGACTAGTCAATAAGCTGGATGGTTGATCACTCGAAGGAGCTCTCTGGGGAACCTACATAGTCTCATCACGGCCGAATAGCCAGCACTCGAGTAATGTCATTGGCTGAATACTCACAATGGCTCTGCACCGGATAGCTGATTTGCATCGCCGTTTGGACATGGAAGCAAGGAAGCCCTACCACCTGGCACCCAATTTCATCCTTTGAACAATGCCACCACTTGCAACTGCCCTCTCGCATCTCATACACGCGGTTTTCGCTCTGTTTCTCCAGCTAGCTGGTACTGAGCGAAATAACAGTGTAGCATCCTCCTCGAAGAACTATACCATCAACGGTTTCTCGGCTCTCAGTAACGAAAGGACTATTGAATTATTGGGGGAAACATTCAACCACGAGCTCGAATATCTGTGGGATGCCGATTCCACCCCAGAACATAAAACGACAGCGAGGTCAAGTACCGAATTCCTAACTCCATCAAAGCAGCTATACAATGCTGACTACGACGAGGTCAATCGCACCCTATTGAGCATGCTGGCTTTCAAGTGGGTCCTAGCAAACGATTATCAGTCCTTTACGCGGTACCAGCCTTCAGCAGTCGTCCTCAAGCAAGAGTCCTTTAACGAACTCCGAAAGCTATGTTTAAGCCAAATCAAGAATCCAGAGAATATTCTGCCCCTTCTCGTTGCGATGGTGATAAACGACTTGGGGAAGAGTCCTCGCCTCGCAAAGGCGGTCGAGAAGGCCACTGGCAAACCGATGACAGAGGCCAATCACGACGAGGTCATTTACCTTGCGGCGGAGAATGGTATGATATGTTGCCTTCAACAACTAGATGAGACGCAAATAGGGGATGTTCTGCTGGGTCTGAAGCTTGGCGCGACTCTTAATATCGCCCAGTTCGCCCAAGCAGAGAACGTTCCTGGCAGTCTAGAAGGTGTCAAGGTGTTGGAAGGGAACAAGAATGCATTCATTCTGAAGTTTCTGGAGGTGCTGTTCGATGTCGCTGGTGCTGCTGGTAATGTCGATGCCCGCTGCGCGAAGGCAATGATAGAGCCCGTATATCACAGTTACATGATGGCCTATCGAGTACTACTGGGCGTCGTCGAGAATTGTGGTAGTCATCGTCAGAACTACGACAAATTACTCATTGCACATGGCGAGAAACTCAAGCAACAAGGCTTTCGTCATTTGTCGGTCGAAAATCCATCTGAACGGGCGTTACTACGTCTCATAGTTATGGGTCGAAGCACAAGTAATAAGAAACAAGCCGACTTATTCGATTCCGCCTTCAAACGATTGTCCGACTGGGAGCGACAGGCGCTCGTGGATGGTCTGAATGTGGATGGAACAGACGATGGAGAGGCCATTATTCCTTATTATATGCCAGCGGTTATCTCCGAAGGTCTGAAGAATACGTCTAGCGAGCCTGAAGGGAAGATAGAGGCGCTTGCGAGTGTGATGAGGCTGTTGGGACGTGTTTACGGTGGGTCTAAACCCAGGAAAGGGCAACCGGGAGTCGTTAAGGAGCAGAATCTGAGGCATGTGACGGATGTGATACACAGCGGGGCTTTCGAATCTGACCCTCGGATACTGGATCAACTGTACAACATCTAACTCACTTATTGAGGAGCCAGAGTCACTGCTAGGCACTGCTAACGAGCTCATATGAATATAATTTGAACATAGCATTAGATACGGGGACTTTCTCTACGGAGCAGAGGTTTATTTTTGCCTCATTCTAGATCCAGTGGGTGTAATTCAGTCTTAAATACAATTACAAATTTCCACCCAAACTAGCTAGCAGAGTGTAGTCGGGGTGCAAACAAAGCACTAACTTAGAAGATAAAGCACCAATGGGCACTGACGGTAGGGTGCGGGCAAGGCAGTCGGTGAAGTGCTATCCCCATGCATTACCTCTCAGCTTACACACACATATCCTTTCTTTTATAATCTTCCAGGTCGTAGTTTGTACTCTGATCGTATTCAAACAACGGGTCATGGAGTATAGGAACGAAGAGTGGGCTGTCAGGAAGCAAGTCGCCGTTGTATATAGCTAGCATAACTGTATCCAGACGCTCCAAAGTTAGGGAACAAAGATATGAAGACTATGTTAATCAATTTAGATGTCAAACAGAGCTCACAGATCACAGAAGCCACTATGAGCCGACACCGCTAATACTACCAGCATGGGGCCACTCATTCACATTAATTGGGCCAACTGCAACTAAAGATTGGTTTCTATATCTCACTATGCTCGATTTACGCGAGTCAGATCATTTATTCAATCTATCAAGACAGGAAGTGTGCTTCCATTTTGGGCCTTTTTGTTTGGCGTGGGTTCGTTCGAGCTTGCACCACGACCTTACCCGCATCTTCGAGTGCAATCATGAGTCAAGATATTTGACAGGCGTATAAGAGCCGGTCTGGGGTGTGCCCCAACCCGGGGGGAAGGACATAGTGGACCCAGGTAAGAAGCACTTCTAACCCGCCGCTGGTTAAAGGGCTGGTTTCCAATAGAGTGAATGCTTAGACATACAATAAAAAGCGATGGTGGACTGATATGGACACATCATGGCGGGTTAAGATCTCATCGGATACCAGATTCGGATGTCTGTTGGATATACTGTGGAAGGCGCAGGTATGGCTTACTGGCCACCGAGAAGATCAACCAAAGGGCGGGCGTAGCAAAACCTTGGACCCTACCACGACCATTACAAATATACAGCGTCAAATCTATGGCCTTCTACTACAATCAACAGGTTCGCTGGCTTTGGTGGAAGAAGCAGTATAATCGACTGATATTATTGTACTACTACACTACCAGACTCCCGCCGAATTGGATATGGCGCAGTTTGTACGCAAATGTTCAGACCGAGAGCGTTCCTACTGAAAGGTCTATGCCGCGGTTTTTGGCTAGTGGGTACGCAAAATTCCTATCTGCAGTGAAAATATGGCAAAGGCATTCGGCTGACATACTCATACCCTTGTCATGTACTCAGGAAGTATGTGGTTGATTTGAACAATGGAGGGATGCTCTGCTAATCACTCTGGATGCCTAATCGATCACCAGCTAGTATGTGTTGGGTTTGGGCGGTGAAAGAATGATCTATTGATCATTTCTGACGCTTGCTCGGTCATCAGCGAGTATGTTTTGGGTTGGAGTGGTGAAGGAATGTTCTACTGATCGTTTCCGATATTTCCTCGGTCGTCAGGTAGTATGTGTCGGACTCGAGCGGTGGAGAAACGTTCTACTGATCATTCCAATGTTCGCTCGGTCATCAGCCAGTACGTGTTGGATTTGAGCGGTGGCAGAATGATCTGTTGATCATTTCCGATGCTTGCCCGGTCATCAGCGAGTATGTATTCGGTTGAATAATGGAGGGATGTGATGTTCTACTGATCATTTCCGATATTTCCTCGGTCATCAGGTAGTATGTGTTGGATTAGAGCGGTGGAAGGATGTTCTACTGATCATCACGATGCTCACTCGGTCATCAGCCGGTACGTGGTCGATTTGAGTTGTGGAAGGGTGATCCACTGATCCTCTCCGGTGCCTACCTGGTCACCAGTATGTACGTAGTCGAGTGGTGGAAGGATACCTTATTAATCATTTCATGCCCTATGATCACTCCGTCATCAGAATGTACGTGATCGAATCAAGCGGTAGAAGAATACACCATTGATTGTTTCCGAATCTCACTCGGTTATCAGTCAGTACGTGTTTGATTTGAGCTGTGGAAAGGGGATCTACTGATCCTTTCCGGTTCTTACCTGGTCATTAGAGGGTACGTGATCGTTCCCAGTGGTGGAAGAATGTCCTACTAATCAGTTCTATTGCCCATTCGGTCATCAGGAAGTACGTAGTTGATTCGAGCTGTGAAAGGCCGCTCTACTGATCATTTCCAATATTGTTTATCAGGCTGTATGTGGTTGATTCGAGTGACGAAAGAGTGATTCACTAATCATACCCGATTTCTACTCGATCATCAGGAAGTACGTGGTTGATTCGAGCGTGGAAGAACACTCTACTGATCCAATTCCGATATTCGGTCATCAGGCGGTACGTGGTCAATTCGAGTGATGGAATAGTAAAGCATTGATGATTTCGATTCCCACTCGGTCACTAGGAAGTACGTGGTTGATTCGATCTGTGGAAGAGCGCTCTACTGATCATTTTTGATACTCATCCGTCATCAGTTCGTACGTGGTTAGTTCGGGGAGTAAAGGAATGCTCTACTGACCATTTACGATACTCATTCGGTAATCAGTTCGTACGTGGTCGAATCGAGCTGTGGAAGAATGCTTACTGACCACTCTGATGTTTACTCGGCCTTCAGGAGGTACATGGTCAATTCGAGCAGTGGAAGAATGATCTACTAATCACCTCTGACGCTTACCTGGTCGTCAGGAAGTATGTGATTGATTCGAGCTGTGGAGGCACGATATACTGATCATTCCCAATGCTCACTCGGTCATCAGCAAGTACGTCGTTAATTCGAGCTGTGGAAGAACAATCTACTGGTCATTTCCGACACTCACTCGATCATCAGCACGTACGTCGTTAATTTAAGTAGTGGAAGGATACTTTCCTCATCGTCTATCATCCTTACTTGGTTATCATCATGTATGTCGTCGGTTTAAGAGTTGGAGTACGACTGATCATCTTCGCCTCCACTCTACCATGAACAAGTACACAATCCTTTTGAACCTTATCTTCCTTTCCTCACTTTCCCTGGCCGACTGCCCTTCTCATCCACCAGCAAGTAAGTCGCTACCTAGCTGAACAAGATCATTGATCTAATTATTCTATTCACCTGTGTCTGTTTTAAGGAGGTGAGAAAATTTCTCAAAGCTCAGGTGGTGAGCCCTGTCTGACCTGTCACTCCATTGCTAAGCTGCAACGTCGACATAACGGTATATTTCTCTGTTGCACCAAATATCGTGACAAGCTGGGCTAAACTTCGCTCCAGAAGCGTTGTATGGCAAGATTGCATACTATATTCAAAACCATCTTCCCATTCGACTCCTCCAACTGTCGAACATGACACTAGTAGACCGGCCGGCGTTACAGGAATGGATTAGCGCGAAGATCAACAAAGGTTCTTTTTATTGCAGAGAGCGCAAATGTGTCTGCGTTGAGAGAGTAAAGAATGAGTTTAAATACTCAATACTCTCCCATAGATGGGGTTTTCCAGAAGTCACATTCAGTGATTTCGGCAAATTCCATGAGCAGCTGATTCAGTCTGGTCGACTACCATACGATGCGACGGTAGCAAGAATGTACCAGCTCTGGGGAAACCCACGATTCCGACCTAGTACCGACAAGCTTGTTCAATTTCGAGAAGTATCCCTTCAGAGGCAGTGCAATTATGGCTGGATCGACACGGTTTGCATCAACAAAGAGAGTAGTGCGGAGCTCGATGAGTCCATACGATCTATGTACGCTTGGTACAAAGACGCACGTGTTTGTATTGTCCACCTTAGCCGGACAGATCATTTCTACAGTATGAAGAATGATCCATGGTTCACCAGAGGCTGGACGCTTCAAGAGCTCTTGGCACCGAGACAAATCAAATTTTTCTCATCAGATTGGAAAGAGATAACTCTCCGAGAAAACGACAAAGATCTAGACAACGCAGAACAACAAGCAGCAAAGGACGGTAAAGACGATCCCCCTCTGTGGTCGACGATTAGCAAAATTACAGGAATTCCTATCGAAGATCTCCTTGACTTCAAACCAGGACTATATGACATTGGCAAACGGATGAACTGGGCATCCAGAAGAACAACGACGCGGGTGGAAGATATGGCATATTGCTTGATCGGCATATTTCGCGTCAACCTTTCGGTTTCGTATGGCGAAAAGGAAGGCGCGTTTTATCGATTGCAGGCGGAGATCATGCAGAATAGCGACGATCAAAGTTTGTTCAATTGGGAAGGGAAAGCATCAGCTTACAATAGCATGTTTGCCGCATCTCCTCAATGTTTTTCTCAAGCTCTGGATCTCATTCCCAAGAACCTACCTCCCATCGACACTGATCCGTACTCCATTTCAGGAGCAAATTTTGAACGACGCGTATCCTGCATACTGTACTACAAGTCCGAATGCCCGGATTATGATATATGGGAGGACCCAAAAGCGACGGCATTCATGGTTATTGGTCCCTTGTCTAAGCCTGGGGGATACGGCCTGATGCTGCTTGAGCAAGTTGGTGGTGATCAACATTACAAGCGCCTGAAAAGGGTCGAAATAGTGCTTGGGGGTCAACTCCCGGAGAGAAATCCGAGTGAAATCTTGATCAAATAGTGCGTAAACCTATGACTGTATGACCTGCGCGGTTTCTGACTTAGCTACAGGCGTCGCTGGCAAGGCATGAATACTGGGTAAATAACGAGGGAAACCTCCAAGCCAATTGAGTCGCAAATCTTCTCTTTTCGACTCTTTATTCTTTTCGAATCCGCCATTTCTCGGCTCCAGCCTTTCCGTTCGAGGCACTTTACTGTGCGACCAAGTTACTGTACAAAGTTGTGCTCTTTTATTGTGTGTGTTGCCCAAGTGCTTTAGGGCCTGAATAGTATGGCGATGTGCTTCTTGACGACATGGTGAACAAATCAAAGTTCTGCAGCCGAAATACTAGGTAAATAGTAGAGAGGCACAACCACTATTTTGCTGGAATAGCCACTATTTAGCAAATTTCATTATATAGTGGTTGTGGCCTCCCGATATTCAACTTATATTTACGTTGCAGAACTCAGACCCGCACGCTGTGTGAATCCGACCTTGCACAACAGCTGCCTCGGCGGCCTGAAGCTCAAAGTGAACTGCATCCACTGATAACAAAAGCAGCCAAGCCCAAGCCCTCATCATAGGACATTCACTTCACCTACTTTGATCGTGAAGATAGTGCCTAATTTCCATATTTCACTATGCCCGCAGTCCACAAGTAAGACTTTTTGCAACCCCTCGTCTCCGGTAATTGCATACTTGGAGCCATTGAATGGTATTGGAATAATGATACAGGCTATATTCACGATGAAGATACACGATATAAATAGAACGACGCAATCACCAGAAACCAAAAAGAAATAAAACAACTTTACATTGAATCTGTGTGAATGTCACGCAGAAGAGAACCAGAAGGCCGGCGAGTGTGACCGTTTACAGCGTTTGAATGAGGGACTTGATCTCCACCTCGCGCACCAGGGAGGACTGCCATAACGGGACGTTTAAGAGTCTGAAGAAAAGTGGTGGCCATTGGAGGCGTTTTGGGCGTGCTCACACCAGAAGAACCCGGGTGATTCAGGGTTCCTGCACGAATGCGAGGGTTGGAGCCGGAAGCGACTCCTATGATGGATGGTAAAGGGGTTTGGCGGAGTGATGCAGCTGAGAGAGAAGGTCGCAGAGAGCGAGGGATTGTCCGAGTGCGAAAGTCGGTCGTAGGTAGCTC
>WSTP01000674.1:0-10019 GCA_019627735.1 Serendipita sp. 400
TCCACCCAATTTAACAGAATCTCCTCCAAAACGCCCAGTAATCTCCGCCATCATGGTCTCGGAGCATCCAGTTCCGAGGGCCTCAATGTGACGAGCCCAAAACAGGCTAGAATAGTGGGTCGCTGGATTTGTATACTTGTTAAGGAGTTCCTTGGCATCCGAAATCGCCTCATTAGGTGGATTCAACTCTTCCAGCCTCTCGATCTGCAGTATGTTATAACGAAGCGATTGCTCGAGGACGTCCCTTGTCGTATGCGAAATGCTAGGGTTGATTAGAAATACATGTGCACGCTCATCGTTGGAAAGTAGAAACTCGCGGAATGTCGGATGGAGAAATTTTGACCGCTTGGTCCGTTCCGTCAGTCTTCAGGACCGCGCCCAATAGTTATACTGTGTGAGCGATATAATCGTTTTTCGGGGGGAGATATTCGCATAGGGTGTCGACAGAGATCAGATCGGTTCGAATGCAATCGAAAGCACCTCCATCAATGACTTATCGGGCGTATCCCCCCACGCACACTAGCCTCAGAATCGAGAGATGCAACTCGTCCATCTTTTCCACTAGATCTTGAGGCGAGTTACTCGTCAAGATCATCTTCGCCATCATCATCCGTCGTCTTCGGTCCTTGAGTAGACGGCAGATCGTCGCCGCATATAGGAACAATCCGCCATATTGCTCTACTATCACCTTACGTTGGTCAAAAGAGATCATTGGATGATTTATGAGCTTCTTACCTACGTATTTCTCTGAAGCGGAGAGAGCCATTCGGTCGCTTCGCTCTGCACATCCTTTACGATCCCGAGCAATTGTTCCGCTATTTCGCATGCTTCTTCAAAACGATTTCGACGATGAGGTTTTGCGACGCTCGCAAGTGGTGTAATTCATAGTCACGACGCGACCAGATGTGGGCGTATTGTATTGGCATTGCTTGATAGACTTTTTATCTACACCTCCATTTATATCTCCACGATGTTGTTTGTTCAGTATTCTCTTCTTGTGTGGATCGCTCATGATAATGTGCAATTATGGGTCGTGTCGCCCTCCAAAAGTGGTCCCTACACCTTGGACACCTTTGCTTCTAGGCCGGTCCAAACTGTTTACTTGGGCCATTCGGAGACGCATCGTTCTTCCTAAGCAGCACGGTTTCTGCTCAAATACGACGACCAGAAAGACTAATTTGATTCTCTACATATTGCCAACTACAATACACCCTCTGTCGTTTTATGGAATAAACTTGGGATATCTGTCTGGGCCACGACACGATTCGACTGCAGGTCTGGATGAAGGAAGTAATAGTAGTAACAGTAGCTATGTAAAGCAGATTATCTATCTGCCTTTGAACAGGAATCTTTCTCTCTCTCTCTCTCTCTCTCTCTCTCTCTCTCTCTAACCCCTTCTCCTTGCCGTCCCAGCGTCACCTGTGCCAAAATTAAAGCGATTGCTTTCTATACCTGAACAAATCGTACGCAGATGTGACCCTAAGACCAGACCAAGCGTCCGGCTCAAAGAAGGAGAAGGGGAGGGGGGGGGAAGACAGGAGATCCGCCTAAAAGAACGAGAAAGGGATCGTCGGGCTACTGTAGTGGAGTAGTGGGAAATTGTCGACTGACGAGGAGATGGAGGACAAGGGAGCGAAGACGATCCAAGTTGTTCGATAGTATGAGTGGGAGGGAGAGAGAGAGAGAAAGGGATCGAGAGGGAAGGAGAAAGAAGGTATACTGCAAGTGTAACTAAGCGAACCAAGACATGACCTGGAGGGTTAATGTCAACAAACGAAGAGACGACCGACCGATAGAAGGAAGTACTGTAGTCACTACGAGAGTAAGAGGTAGTGGTTCAGACATCGAGGGGGAAAGGGGGGGGGGAATCGTCAGCAGTCGATCGTCGAGTGGTTTACTCACCTCGAGAATGACGAGTAAGTAGCTACTGACGTACCTCGAGAGATGACTCGCAGCTACGTAGCGGATGATCGAATATAGCTATAGCCTCTACCGTACGGGGTCGTTTGCCTCTGAGACTGTCATGTAAATAGGGGGTCAGGCCCAAGACAAAGTCGACCAGGAAAAGGGGCCCGAGTAAGGGACACCCCGAACGAGCGAGCGCTACACTCGGTCATCCCAGGTACGCAGTTACGTAGAGGTACGTAGAGGGGGGAGAGGGGGCGGGGGGACGGCATTATCCGCTCGATTTCCTTTTATGGAACTCGTTGTGGTCGCGTCGGGTCGTTGATGTGTGTGACCGCGTCGAGGGAGGACGAGGTCGGAGAGGTTTACTCGACAATGTACCTCTTTTTTCCTCTCTTGTAAAGAGACGTGAGAGAGTGTGCATGTGCATGTGCTTGAATCTGTCGTGTCTGTCTATGCGACTGGGTATATAACCCAGCACTCGGACATGCATGGACAACGAGAGACTTGCCGAATGCCCACTGACCAGAGATGACGAATGGACGACGACGAACGCACAAGGAATGCGCAAAAATGGACGAACGAACGGACAGTGGAATTTGATGAATTCTTTGGAATATTGGAAATTAGGGAGGCCAACCACTTGCTCCACTCCACTCGACTACCACTAGAACTCCTAGCCTCGGTGGAATTCGTTGGAATATTGGTGATGCTTATCCATGCCAGCGACTGTACGTACGTACGTGGACAAACGGTTCGATGGTATCCCAGTTTGTTCTCCTTGTTGTTGTCGTTGTTGTTGTTGGGAAACAAGGACGACAAATCGGGTCACGACATGCAATACAATAATTTATTCCATTTATTACTTTAACGAATTGCTCGGCCATTGGAAACGTGTTACGCCCGCCCGCCATGTCCGTGATCGTGATCGTTGTTTCGCAGTTTTCCACAACAGATGCCAAATTGGGACGACGTACCTTTCCAATCCAGTCGGCCTTGTTCTTGTTCTCCCTTGTTCTTGTTCTCGTTCTCTCCGCCGCCGTCCAATATTCTTCAAATTAATAACGATGATGATGGTGATTAATTGCGAGTACGGATGGTGATGATGATGTTACAGCGATGTTTGTTATTGTATCTCCGATGGCCCGTCTTCGTCCCGCCGATAACCCAGCATAACGAGTGTCAATAAACGAGCAGAACCACACCGTTTCTGTGTTCTGTACTGTACGCCTGCACGCCCGCAACTGTACGCCTGCATGCTGCTGGTTTCAGACGCCTCGGGGTCTCCGCCGTTTCCTATCCGACCTAGTCCTCTTTCGCCCGTCGTATTCCCTTGTTCACTCCTCTACACCATTTGCAAGGGAAAACCCCTCTACTAAAAAATTATGATAATTATATCGAATGGAGGATAGTGTAGTGGATCGTACTAGGCTCTCTCGTGGCCTTTTTGAGCGCGCCCGCGCCCACGAAGCAGGGTTTGGCGTAGCTCTCTTCACAAGTCTTTTTCGATGTTTGGAGCTACTGCTATTACTCGAATTGAATTACGCATATGTCGCCCATCACCACCACCCCTGTGGCTACAGCCAATGGTAAGAAGCTAACGGGGGGGGGGGGAGGGGGTCCCAATTGATATTGACATTGAATTGAAAAGAGTCGACGGATCATTCGCGTCTTCATCGATGCCATGCCATGCGAAGTGGAAGGGCAGCGAGAAAAGGTTAATGGGAGGACGAATCATATCACATCATATCATATTGTCCAAACCAGGCATCGCTTGTTGTTCGTCCTCCCTCCCTAGGCCCCCCCCTCTGCCTATATAACCACCCCTTTCCAACCGCTCTCTGCTCCCTCAAGCTCCTCTCAGCTCCTCTCTTCTCGACTCCTCTAGTCCTCCAACTCCTCAGCTCTCAACTCTCGATCCGACTCCAATCCTCCATCACCAGCACTCCCCGCTGCGCCAGCGCCCAATCCAATCTATCCAACCACCGCACCCACCTCTAAGCAATGGAATTCTTCACCAACATCACCGCTATGCTCATGGGTAACCCCATCGAAGACGAAGTCCCCGTCGATTCGGACGATACCGGAAACGGAAACTGCGTCATTGCTTAAATGAAGCGCAACTGGGAGAGGCACTGGAAAATGGAATACTACTCTACGGATTGGTCGGTCGTTTTCGGTACGTCCTTCTCGCCAGCCTCCCTCTCTTTTTCTTGACACTCGAGCTAACCTAATTGCTCTCCGACGTTTGTAGTGCACTGTCAAATGTTTCAAGCAAATTACACTCGGATACTCGGATACTCGGATACTTTTGGATACGACTCTGTCTCTCTGCGACTTCCTGCACCCTTGTGCGCGGAACGCAACAACCCATTTTAGACCCTCTACGACTCCTCACAGAGGATTTTGTTCACTACCAGACTCTCCTCTTATTGGCTTCGGCTTTTTGTTTTCGTTCTCCTTTTTGTTCAAATAACTCCTCCCCTTTGTTTTTCGTGAACCTGTAGATTCATAGAAAAATAACTCCTCTCCTACCCTCTCTCTCCTCTCCTCTTCGACTTCGTATCCCCCCACCCTCTTACCTTTTCTCCTTTCTCTCTCTCTCTCTTCTCTCTCAAACCTATGCCCTTTCCTCTCTCTCCTCTCCTCTATCTCTCTCTGTCTACTACCCCTCTCCTTCCTACCCCTTGCAACCGTACCGTACCTAGTGTAACGGTCAAAAAGCAACAAATCCCTCAACAACCCCTCGAAATCTCTTCCCCCTTCGTCTCGATCTTCGTTTTCTCGCGCGTCTTGTCGTTTGGTGTTGATTTTTTCCCCGGGTCCCTTTTTTGTTCTTTTGACCTCTACCTCCTTTGTTCGTACACACGCACTGTTCGGTTGATCTCCTACCTCTTCGAATCTCTACCTCCTTTAAAACCCCTCAATCTTTGTGTGTGTGAGTGAGCGTGAATGTGAGCGAGTGTGAGAGTGTCAGTGAAAGGGTTATATTCTCGCCGCCATCACGTCTTTCATCCTTGCTTCTGCTCTACTCTGTACGCTCGATACTTGGGCCAACCCAGCCAGGTAGTCCATTAGTCTATCCAGCCACTCTGTCGATCGACGACCGTTTCCCTCCCTCGGAGAGAGAGAGAGAGAGAGAGAGAGAGTTGGAATACTGCGCGCAATGGCCGTCTATATGGCCATTTTGCTCCGGTCGGTCGGTCGGTCGGCGGAATGAACGGCTAGGACAGACGGGATGGAATGGATGGACGTACGTATGTATGTACGTATGTACGTCTTGGGGAGTTGGGGGGAGTTGGAATCCAAAAAATGACAACGACAGTTTTATCTCTGGTATTCGCCTCTTTGCATTCGCATTCGCATTCGCATATGCACGTGTACGTGTACGTGTACGTGCGTGGTAATCGACGCTACTCTACGAAGAATACGTCGAAACGAGGGAAACGAGCGAGCGCGCGCGCCCCCTATTTGGGTGTGGAATAGACGTCCTGGAGAAATTGGTGTCCAAGAGCAATCCCAAAGTCGAAGATGCCGACTAACACTCGGCCCACTGTGAGCATAACATGAACTGTGCATAAATAGACCCTCAGAAAGCACCGAGATTCATATTGCCATGAATGCTGGTCGTGGTGGGTGGTCAAACGCTCTTTGCTCCCTGAGGCTCTTTGGAGTGCATTACCAGTCAGAGGACGCACAATAAAGGCTCAAATCGTTTCGGTCTTTGTTTCAAACCAGAAAGATTTCTTGTATTTCATATCATGCGAAACCTGACGAAAAAAACTTTTTTTTCCCCTTCTATTAGTCAGAACTCGCGAGGTTTGAAGTGGCACTTGAATTTGGAAGGGCGTCTGTGGAGTAAAAAGTAAACAAAACGATCAGCTGAGAGAAATCGGTCGTCATTCGCATTCGACAAACCGGATCGCCGAATCTTCAAAGGGCATAGACAATGTGACCGGTTCTCCCTCGACTGGCACCAATGTGTACGTCGAGAGGACGGCAGTGGCCAACTGACGAGCGATTCTTTCCGCAAGAAATCGTCCAGGACAGATCCTACCCAAAAAAAATTTTTTTTTTTTTCAAAATCAACGATAAACTATGGAAAATTAAAGTCTTTTTGACCGTACCTTCGTCCAAACCCAAATGGAATGTTGCTTATATCTGGGAGGCCTCCTGCTTGGGGATTCAACTCTGGCAAGAATCGACCTGGATTGAACTCTTCGCTATCCTCGCCCCACACTCGGGGATCCCTCAGCATATAGCTGAAAGTTTTATCAGTAATCGACAGTATTTGGTCCTGATATGAGACTTTACCCTATATTACAATGGATAATAGATCCCTTGGGAATGTAGTACCCTTTGTAGACGTCCGCTTCCGTGTTGACGTGAGGAATCCCTGTGCTCGGAGTTCAAACGACCTTTTTGATTCAGGGGGAAAGAAAATGCAGTTACCTATGGGAGCCGTCGTGCTCCAACGCAGTGATTCCTTCCATACAGCATCAAATAGTCTGAGCTTTGCTATATCCTGCACCGTCGGCAACTGGCCCTGGCCCACGACCTCGTCGAGTTCTTCCTGGATCTTGACTTGCCATTCTGGGAATAGAACGAGGGCATAGAATAGATTGGACAGGGAGGTTGATGTCTGAGAAGCGGGTGAGCAAAGCATCGAGATAATTCGAGCATGTAAACTATACCGTATCCACGCCAGCCGAATACATGACCGAAATCGAGTCACGAATCGTATTTTCCGTGAAGCCTGACTCGCTCATGTATTTGGAGATTAAAGATTCGTCCGCCGTCCCTTTAGCCTGTACACCTCGTTCATCGCGTGGGAGATATTGTAGATAAACGATACAAACCATGGCAGCTTTGACCATTTCAAATGGCCAAAATCGCACTCGAGTAGTCAGGTTCGAGCCTCGTTTGGCGACCCTTTGGAAATGGGCTCCAGGAAACCAAGAAGGAATATAGCGCACTAGAGGAATGCAAAAGAGTTAGACGAGATGGCGATAGCCTACATCCTTCACTCACAGAATGGTAGAATGTTCACAAACCAGAACTTTGTGATAACCCAAGTAAAGAGTTGCGTTCTCTCCGTGTTCAAATGCGCGAGCGTGGCACCATGCTCGCTGTGAATGTGTTCACCGTAAGAGACGGTGGTTATCACAGATCCAACGGATCTAAATTTGGCATTAGGATGAACCTGGCCCCTTCAGTGTCCACTTACTTCATAAGGTGGGGGTGTGGATCTCCGGCATATCCATCTATTTCACTCATGAAACTCCGAATGCATTGTTGTATTAATCCATCATAGTTCCCCACTGTATGCGCCCCGAGAGACATCCTGAAGAATTTGCGTTGCTCGTTGAATTCGGAGCCTTGTGGTAGCAGGACAAGACTATAACCTGATCCCATCCTTGTCGATTGGTCATAACCTGCAATTATACGGACGATAAAGCGAACAACCATACTTACAAGTTGTTGGCCATCGTGGTGTATGGACGACCGGAATAGATGGCCATTCGTTTCCCTGCCAGATCCTCCGCTGCCTCTATCGAATTGAGCACGATCATAGGAATCCCCGCGAGATTTACATATACAATATCCCCTGTTAAATGTTGATTAGTCTCCGAATGATGAGTTCCGTCTCGAACCAGCTTACCATACTGCTTTCCCCATAAGTTAAATGTCTCAAACCACCGATTTTTTGGAAATGTAAAGAGATTTCCGACCAAAAAACTACCCTTAGGACCAGGTGGAAGGCGCGCTCCAACCTTTCGTGCTCTCACCGGCGGCGTTTTTGACGCAAGATAAAGACAGGCCACCCCAGCGATGGCTAATAATCCTACAAGCGCATGGGTTGTCTCGAATCTGTCCATCTTGAATGGCTCTTCCCTCGAAAGTGGAGCGCGGAGGGGGGATCTAGGTAAGCAGGGAGGACATGAGAAAGGCGGTGGCTTTGGAAGATTCTGACCCATATTTACGGAGGTAAGCAGCTTGAATACACTCAATTGATGGGGCGTCCATAAGGACCCCTTCCCCGGCATGCCTTTGTCGAGATTCAATAGTGCAAGGCGGCCACACCATTCTCTTTCCTTGCGGCGTAACGGTCTTCCGCCAGCTGGCCTTCCCACATTTTCAGCTTATCAGGGCCTCTGGAAAGAACCTTCGGTATCATGCTATCTCCACCCTCTCCCTGAATAACACGCTCTCGTCTCTCTCAAACTTGAACGACTCGATTCGTCCTCTCAGTCAGATCGAGGTTGGAAATTACATTTGAAATCAATCGAAGGTCTGTAGTATAAACTAGTTCAACATAAATGCATCACCTGCGGCCACAACAAACGCACCTTATGATAGAATCCTTAAACGGCATGTAGGAACTGGAGTCCTTTCCACAGGGACCAGGGAGTGCACTGAGAAGACTGTAGCCACTAACTGAAGACTGACAATCGAGATATTGTCCCAGATTGACTCTGCGTGTCACCGTCGTTATCGTCAATCAATGTCTCAGCGGTTAAATGATGGGTGAACGTAGACAACGTACTGTCTCTTGAGCCCCAAGGGAATGTTGCTGATATACGCACTCGGATCAGACTATGGAAGAAGTTGGTGGAAGTTGAATTGCCTCGCCCACACAGTGGAGCTTCAAACCACCAAGTCTTTGGATGTTCGAACAGGTTGTGGACAGAAAACCTAATCTTTGGACCTGTAAGAAGACAAGCACTAGCTTTTCGAGCTCTGCCTGTTGGCTTTCTCGACGCGAGATGAACATATGCCGTCCCAACAGTGGCCAATGCCTGGGTGCACGATTGGGTTCAAAGCAACCCATCTCAGACAGAAACTTCTCTTCTCCTCTCAAAAATGGCGGGGATAGACGGATCTAAAAGAAGAGTCAAGCCATAAGTGAGTCTCGCGTACGTAGAGTTGAAAGCAATACGAACCAATGGCAACAGAGATTTTTTCCTTGTTGATAGTCTATTTCAACGGGTCAATCTGTTTTCGTAATTTCATATTGAAAGTGGAGCCTCCAGGATCTGAGTAAGGTGGCCTAGAACGATAGCGTTCGAGTGCAAGTTTTAAGTCGAAACGTCAACGCTTAGCCGCTGTGAGCACAAGGTGATCAAGAAGCATCGTAGCCTTGCGCATATAGACTCTTTGGGAAGTGCCCAAGCTTATATTGGCCTATTGGCCTTGAATGTCTGTCGTGGTTGGTGGCCAAAAGGTAATCGGTCAGGCAACAAGTCTTATGGACTAATTAAAAGGGATGCATCATCAGTTCAGAGAACGCAAAAAACAGGCTCGGTCACTTATATCTTTCACAATAACGAAATTATTGTATTTCATATACGCGAAAACCTAACCACACTTCCGTTTAGTCCGAGCGAGGCTTGAAGTGACATTTGAAGTCAGTAGGGCGTCTGTGGAGTAGAACAGTGATCAGCTCAGAATGAATATCATTAGCCCCTGCCAAACCTGATGGTTGAATCCTCAAAGGGCATCGAAGGTGTGACCGCCTCTCCTTCGACAGGGACCAATTTGTACATCGAGAGGACGGCAGTGGCTAACTGACGGCCAATTCTCTCTGCAAGAAACCGTCCAGGACAGATCCTAACCAGTATTTTCACCGACAAATCCATGGAAATAAATATCTGTTAACCGTACCTTCGTCCAAATCCAAACGGAATATTGCTTATATCGGGAAGGCTTTCCGCTTGAGGATTGATTTCTGGAAGGAAGCGACCCGGGTTGAACTCTTCACTATCCTCACCCCACACTCGTGGATCTCTCAGCATACAGCTGAGGGGTTGTCAGTAACTGGCGGGATCCAACAGTGATATGAGTTTACCCTATATTACAATGGATCACGGATCCGTTCGGAATGTAGTACCCTTTGTAGACGTCTGCGTCAGTATTGACATGAGGAATCCCTGTTCTCTAAGTTCAGACGACCCTCTTGATTCGGAGATGAAAAGAGAAATACCTAAGGGAACTGGTGGGTGCCAACGTAGTGACTCCTTCCACACAGCTTCAAATAGTCTGAGTTTTGCTATATCCTGCGCTGTTGGCAAATGGCCCTGGCCGACCACTTCGTCGAGTTCATTCTGGAGCTT
>WSTP01000675.1:0-10018 GCA_019627735.1 Serendipita sp. 400
ACTGCGCTGGGCGGTCAGATTGCTGGGGTGACACGTACGTTAGCGCCTACTACGCGAAGAGGAAGGTTCACATGCCTAGACCCAAGCCTATTGACGTTCTCCCGGCTAATAGGAAACGAGTGGAAACGAACAGCTTCATCGGCTGAATGGGTTTAGAACTGGTTGAGTCACGCAAGACAGGAGGTAGGTTGAGATGAAATTATGCGTACGATCAGAGTAAGAACCCAAGTCATCACGTCGGCCAAGATTACGACGTCGAGGAGAATCAGACGAAGGGACCTTTGAGGACTTCGAACTTTGCATGATATAGGTCAAAGACACCGATTAAGTAGGTATAGTTTGTAGTGGTGAAGGGTAAACTGAGAAAAAACAGTGGTGTGAGTCCCCGGGCTTAAGTAGTAGGAGCGCACCACCGCGCCGCTGGCTTTCAGGCGGGCGGAGGAGACTGCAAAGCGCTTGATCCTGACCTATTATCCATACCTATTGACAGCAATGACAACCAGGTTTTGGCTTCCAGTTCCACATGGGCTTGATGAGTGAATACGAGGAACATACGTGGGCTCAAGTTGCCTGGGGCTTTTTCACAAAACGGGAAGCCTTTGAATCACAGTTTACAGCCTCGCTTATGCTTCTGTGGAAGGTTGCTGACACTGGTGAATCGCGCTTTCCCATTTTGTTGTTTCTGAACGAGGCTTGCCCGGGAGCCCTGGAGGACGTTGAGCCCACATCTAACCCGGCGCAAGGTATTCTCCTTTGTAACGTGAAAATGACCCATTAGATTGGCCTGGTGACGAGGAACTACTGGTAACTGTTGAACAAGTGTTCGCCTCACCGTGTTGCGCGTAGTCACTCCAGCTCGAGATGGGGGCCAATAATGGGCTCCAAAACATGTGTAGACGCATCATACATATAGATATAGTATTTGAGTTCATTAAACGGCGATTTGGGCCAATCGACTCGGAAATTCATCTTCTGGTTGGACTCCAAGCGTTCCGACGCTAGCGCCTCAATTCCCAACATAGCAGGCCACCCATGGGACATGATCATGCTAATTGTAAATACAGGATGTATCGAAATATATCCAAGTGTAGCCTTGCTGTTGTGGAGGCAGGTACATGACGCGGATCCTTCCGCATTTGTCACATCCGCCTTTATGATCGCCTCCAAAGCCATATTCAACGGCAAATACTTCAAAATATTCAAATTTCGAGCAAAATTTATAAATATTCAAACGAGGTTGACAGAGAGAACGGGGTGTAGTTGTACTCTAGGTGATCTAGCTACCAAGCTCGAAGTGTATAATCGACAGTTCCAGATTGAGTCCCAAGACTTGAGTGCGTTTCGATCCCAATCGGCTCATCTGCCTCGATCAGCCACCTAGCCCGATGAGACGCCGACACCAGCATGCTATTGCTCTCCCAGCAGTAGCATGAGCACCTAAGAATGTAGCCTTTCTCGAACTCAGTACTAAAAGTAAAATGAGCTCTGACTCGCAATTACAGGTACGCACAATATACAATGTTCCCAAATGGGCGAGATAACAACAAGTCGACTGTAAGTCGTCCTACTCGTCTGGCTCGTAGCTATATCTGGTAGCAATTTGCCAGTAAGTAAGGTAGCGTGCAGGGCGTCCCTTCCAACTGCCCCCCGAACTCTCGTATAGGGCAGCGGGATAGATCCCCGGCGGGTAGCCACATGGTCGTGCTACCAAGTAAATCCATGGAGAAAAGGAGTTTTGTATATCTAGATTAGCGAAGATCTGGTCGCTCCATCGAGAGGGTAACTGCAGAGGAAGGAAAGACTTGATGCTAAATTCGATGAATTTCAGCCTCCGTAGGAAAGATAGGGACATAATCGTCTTAGATATGGCCATCGTCTATAATATTAGTCAATGTAAGTACAGGGATGCCATAAAATCACGTACAGATAACCCCACTTCTTCCAAATGGATGCTTCCAACCGATGTTAAGTTGCGATATGGCGAAATGTTCTGTTTCGAAAGCCAAACATGGATATTTTTAGCATATAAGAGCTGCATCTCGGAGTTCCCATGTCCAATGAGAGCATCTGTTAGCTCAGATCCTCTCAGGGACCAAAGAGTCTCGTATAAGCCACATATCAGTCTTTTTATCGGTCTATTTGATGCAACCCAGTTGACTGCATGTGCGTCGTGGTAATCCAGTGTCTCAATTTCGTGGGAAAACAAATCTGGATTCAGCAAAAGGGAGTGATGAAAGCCATCACGATGGACATTTTTCACCGCCAGCTTCAGCGCCGTGAGTTTTCTCATACACGGTGCATATAGCCAGGAAAAATGGACAGAGCCCCATCTAGTATGACACTCGAACTCTAATTGTCGAAGGTTTTGAGTTTGAAGATCTGCGAGCCACAGATGTATATTGTAGGGGTCATCTGAATGAGATTTTCTACAATATAATGTGAGTTTTTGTAAGTTAGGAAGATGAATGATCACGTCTCCGAGGTCCTTCTCCCAGCTGCTCTGACAGCTGCAGATGTCAAGGTGTCCGCAGTCATCCCTGGAGAGGTTCCACGATGAAGTATCAAAGAAACGGAACACGGTAACTTGATCTCCGAGCCACGGTGTGCTGAGAGAGCGATGAAGTGCCAGCAGCCTGTTCCTGTCAGCAAGATCCATCCTTACTCCAGGGGGCTCGTCGGTATTAATCTGAATGATGCGATAGATTTCAGGCTGTTAAATTGCTCTGAATGTCCTAGAGACTAATGAGAGGTGCATCAAGTCTTTAAGCCGTCGTCGTAGCTGCGATCCTGTTTCCATCCAAAGTTCTGTCGGCAGCTGAACGGGATGACCTCGACTCAAGGTTATTTATTTCTCGCACGTGATACTGATCGGTTGCCATCTCCTCCTGTTGTTGTTACTGAGCACCTTCCGCAGGGTTTCGGGAGGTCGTGGTTGGGTCCAACTTTTGGTCAGACTGAGAGCCCCAGCCCAACTGAACGGTTTATTCGGATTGGGATAGACAAACTTTTATAGTCCAACACGTATATGTATACCTCAAACTTGCAACCATGGTGGGAATTATCGGTGTTGGGAATTATCGGTAGATTGTGAGTTGTTGCAAAACATCATCTTGATTTCTTCAAGCCCTTACAAGCACCTTAATAGCACTAGGAAGGAAAAGAAATCCTTTACAAAAGCTAGCAGTACAAGTTATCTGTGAATCACAATCGAGATTTTGAATATAAGGGAGCAGTAAACAACAGCCCCCAGCGTTGTGCCATTCTGCATTCGATTCGAGTTCCCATCTACGCCAAACTTTCAAGTCATAATATAGGTATCCTAGAGTTAGATCGGGTATTTCATGTCGGATGGCTCTTTTCGGGTTCGTTGTTTTCGAACCCTTGGATCGTTTTTGGGGCCAGGTACGCTCCGTCCGTATTCGTGCATACTTGCTGACTCTCCCGGACTCGTATAAGCTTCATAGGTGTTGATCATAGTTCTTGACCTGCATCTTTCGCGATTAGGCGTCTAACTCTCACTGTGACCTTGTGATCTGAACCGTAAACTCTCTCGTGTAGCGGAAGAGAGTCTTCCAGTAGCTGCTTTAGCTCCTTCTCCATGGAGAGTGCCTTGAGAGTTGAAAGCAGATTGCGCATAGCTGCTAGGGTGTGTCGATGTTCAGGACCAAGAAGCTTTTTCCGCTTCTCAAGAACTTCTTCCTCCAGTGGTAGTGCCTCTTTTGCTCTCCCAACTGATCTATAGCTATTGGCCAAGTTACCCATCGCGGCTAGAGTGTCGGGATGTTCCATGTCGAGTAGCCGCTTCGACTTTTCAAGGACTTCCTCCTCTAGCGGCAATGCGTCTGTTACTCGACCAAGTGATCTGTAACTGTTGGCCAAATTACCCATCGCTGTCAACGTGTCAAGGTGATCCGGGCCTTGGCTACGTTCCCACTTTTCAAGTCCTTCTTTCTCTAGTATTAATGCTTCCTGTACCTTCCCAAGCGATGTATAAGTACTTGCTAAATTTCCCATCGCCCTCAAGGTGTCAAGGTGGTCGGGTCCAAGACGTAGCTTCCGTTTTTCATATACTTCTTTCTCAAGCGGCAATGCCTTTTCCAGCTTTCCAACTAGTGCGTAACCGTTGGCAAGCGTTGTCATCGCATTCAATGTTGTTCGGGCATTACCACCGAGCGAGGACTTCCATATCTCAGCGCATCGTTCCAGATGAACTATGGCTAGTTCATCCCCCAGCTCGGAAAGGACCGTTCCAAAGCCATAGTGATCTCCTGCTTCAGTGACGTCCTCCAGACATACTAATCGAGCATGCGGGCCTAGCAATCGATTGAACCTAAAGAATTGGTACTGGCGACCGACGGTGGTGGCGGATGCAAGTAATCGCACGACCAATCGGCGAGCCGAATGATCCTGCACACAATCCAAGATTGCTTTGAGGTACATTTGCACGAGTGGGTGTATTGCGTAAAACTTCTCTCCGTCCTCAGTGGAGAGCTGAAGCAGCGAATACTTCAAGCATTCTCCAATCATCCCGTCGAATTCGAAAGCATTCCACTTTCCTCCAGGGCAGAATATGCTCGAGAGAATGCTGGACTGCTTCTCAGTGTCATGATGGGGCTGGGACCGAGACTTCTTCGGGATATGGACGAATTTTCGTTCCGCCGCTTCCTCAATGATACGCCGAGGAATGAATCGAGCATCCATATATGCAAATAACTGCATCATATGCTTCACCCTGGGGGATAGACGACTAAATGACATTTCGATCGTGCGCTCCACCGAATGCGGATAGCCCTGCGGTAGGTCTGGCGTGCTTTTCAGGAATTGGTCCCAATTTTCACGATAGGTAGCCAGAAATGTATCGAGGCAACTGTTGATGAGGATGTATGCTGCAGCGTGGCCAAGAGCCAGTGGGAGTCTCCCGAGTTCCTCCACAATCTCCCTCGCGAGCGATCTATTCTCATCATTGTGGTCGTTACCGGAGGATGTCAGTAAAAGTGCAACTGAATCCTCGACTGACAGTACGTCGACCACGTGAGTAGATCGGGGAGAGAGTAACTTGTGAGTCGCATTTCGCGTAGTGATAACGATATGACCATGTCCACATCGAGGGATAAACTGGGACAATTTGAGAGATGGTTCGTCGGCATTGTCCATGATTAGCAGCCAATCCGTGATGCCATTGGCCAGCCAGGCCAGTGCATCGTCATATTTGTTCGTCTGCAAGCGAACGAGCGTGAACAAATTGCTCATCAAAGACGTTTCGGATGATGCGTCGAGAAAGAAGACAGGTGTATTGGGACATCTGGGCGACATGGTCAATCATAATTTGCAAAACCTCAGGAAGACGGCGTACCTCTCCTCGAATAATGACGCAAATTTGACCGCGATCTGCGTTTTTCCCGATCCTCCCATCCCAGTCAAGACCGTGATGATGGGGCCGTCATCAGGCGACAAAGAGCCTTCATGGCCAAAATGAGTCTTCCACATCGAATCGAGAATCTCGCTTCGGCCCATGAAATCCCTCACCCTTCGCGGCCGTGGCTTGAGTATTGCCACAGGTGCTGAAATGCCGTGAGCACTTGCCCGAGTTCAGGAGAGCTCGCTCACCTTTCAAGCTGGATCTTCCCGTCAAGACCACTCTTAGATCTGCCCTCATATCGTTAATGGCCATGTTCGTTTCGGTCATGGTCAACGCTTGATGGATGACTGCTTTCTCCTATCGGTGGTGATGAATGCGTGCAGACGTCGTCCATTCACTACTCACGATCACATCGAATGCTAAGCCCTGTAGTTGCTCTTGATAAGATTTGATCTTCTCTGCGTTGATACTCGCTAATACGGCCGCGCGTCCTGTCGATTGTATCCTTGACCAATACGTTTCGAGACACTTTGAGGCCTCCGATTTTCTTTGCGTTTCCTTCTTGATATCCACCGCAATATTATTCAACACCCTTCGATCTCTTATAAGCGCATCGCATGTGTCTGTTCCACATTCAGCATACCGTTGATACTCCTTTGCTTGCCTCTCCGTGCTTGGATAATCTGCTGGAGCCTTCGAGTATAGCTTGAGAAGGCCAATGATACTTTCATTCTTCTCCTTTATGACATTGGCCAGTTTCTCCCACCCCTCCTGGTTCTCCTTGCACCGCTGTATTGAACATTGGTCGAGAGGATTATGCTACAACTAGAGTGCATACCTTGGCGAGTTGTAGTATCAGTGTCATGATGCCGCAGGTCGCCTTCAGAGGCCCGCCCGCAACGGGAATAGCCTCCGCTGCCTCTTTAAGCGTCCTGAACCCTGCGATAGAGAGATCGAGTGAAAGATCTGAATGATCAACGGCATGAGAATATGGGGAATCATCCACGATTTCTTGCGATGTTGAGATTGCGTGTGTCGGTGATGCTGCTGCAAGCCCCAAATTGGACAGTGTAGCTATAACCGAGCGACCACCAAAGAATTTTAGATTCTTGGATTTGTTCATTCCGACCCAGGAGATATCGACGGCCGTGGAAGGTAACGAGTGTATAGTAATAGTACAGTCAAACCTACTATAATGCATCATGGCAGTTAGCATTATGATCTTGTGCATTATAGTAGGCTCAACTATAGTCGAATCCGCAACTACTCCATGGACCCGATCCCGCCATTAAAAACATAAGCCGATGCGATGCGGAAACGTAGGCTTCCACTTAGCTCATTCCTCTTTTCTACCGTGTATAAGCGCTGCTAAGAAGTGGACCAACAAGTTGTGGAAAAGTTGGAAAAGCCAGATTCAACCTCCAACCCTACATATCCACGCACAATTCAGTATTGAATTGAGAGGTAAAACGAAATGGAGCAGTCGGGCTTCATTTTGTTGTCAGGTTAATTGAGTGCATCGCATTATGTTAGGCGACCATCGAATCTCTCGTTTGACATGCATTCGAAGTTGAGACATAAGGGCTGTCATTATCGCCAAACGATATTTCCCTTCCTGTGAACCCAACGAGGAGTCGTTCAAGTCATAGAAAATATACAAGCCGACGCGACTATGTAAACCGAGCAGAAAATAACAAGCAACGTTGAAAGAGAACCAACGAGGGAACGGGAGGTATACAATAATGGGTATCGGAGAACAAGACAAGATGTTATTCCTCTAACCTTGTACTGTAAAAACTCATCCTACTTTGCTGAGAATAACAGTAATTAGGGCACGAAGGTGTCGGCGATAAGGAACTTACCATAGCGAGCGCCCTCCTAAATACGGCCGGGATCGTGTCAAAGCTGGCAATGCTTTGCTGATCGGCCTCGGGACTCGCTCCCAACACCGGATCGTTCGTCCGTTTGGAGGGACGTACGTCGCCTAGTATAGATGGCACTTTATCCATACTACTTTCGGTTTTGAATAGTTCCGCCCAGGTGAACCTCCGAAAGGTTGCGTCTTGCTCCTTCCGAGAGGTCGTGTCTTGCTTTCTTGGGACTGAATAACCCTGCTTTCTCAGCATTATTAATCTCTCCATCTCTTTTAGCTGTTCTCTTTGCCGGAGGAATATGGCACCAGCTTGTGTTTCCGTGAGCGACTTGTGTTTGACGACGAGCTCCTCGGAAAGGAGTATGCCCTTGCATTTTCTGTTATGATTGGAAATGATCTGATGCGCTGATTCATAGGAGTCCTGAAACTCGGCAACCCAGCAACCTTTATCTATCATGTCGCTCCAGTAAGATTGCTTCAAATAAGCCACTCGAAGCTCTCCGACCATCTTGTTGTTGGAGAGGATTGACCAAAACGTCGTCACAATGACCACATTTGGCATCGCAATATTGCCACAGATGTTTGCAAACAAGTTGAGGTGTCCTATCGAATCGCCTGACATATTTTGTTCAGCTCGGTGGAGATAGAGAATGGTATTCAGGTTCAGATTCCGTTGTCGGCTGTACAATGAGATTAGTGAAGGTCATGGACCCTAAACAGGCGGGATACCCACGCCACGATTAGAAAGTCCGCAATTTTACGCAGTATATCCTCATCTGACAAGAATGTATGGCGAAACCCAGGCGTATCAACGAACCAAATCGCGGGCGTCGACGGCTTCGTGGGTTCATGCACATAAGTACTTTCATTGGCATCGAGAACACTGAGTTGGTTAACGGGAAGATAATTTGATGTTCCAGCCTGTTCATTAGAACCCGTAGCGCTTAATGGATCGGGATCGACGTCGACCTTGGTGATGACAATCTCATCTGTCCCGGATTTCAGTGAGTTACTGATCTCTGATCCATTTCCCCTGGATGCATAGTTGATGAACTAGTCAATGGTAAGTTCGAGATAGTAGGAAGAACCTGGGAGTAGACCAACCGTGGATTTCCCCGATCCATTAGAGCCCATAACACTTTGAATGACATGTGTGAAGGGAGCGCCTTTGGTAGTTAAAGACACAAAAAACTTACAGAATAACCCGGTCATTAGGCGGGATGTCGTAGACGCTCATACGCATGGTGCAAGCAGGGGTCGAGGGTCAGTCAACGGGGTGTGAGGGGGAGAGAAGGAGTTGCGCATCTCAGCAGATTTATATGAAACGAAAAGAAGAGGCAATTAGTCTGGATGCATGGGATGGGATGGCAGAAGCAGCGTGTATTGTGCGCGGTATTCGCATTGCCTCAAAGCTCAAAGGAGATTGGAGAGTGGCATTGTGGCCCGGTAATTTCAGTCTCCGTCCGTTGGTCACTAGTCTCGACTAATCGCTTCCCCTTACATCGGGCAGGCGCTGTACAATTCGCAGGGTTTTAGTCGAGCAGCTCCGTTATCGGTCCTGATATATCCCTGTACATTCGGGTAGGATACAAGGATGGGTCGGGAGAGTGGGGGAGATGAAATCACTCATATAAAACCTTTCTACTTTCAGTCCTAAGCCGTGGATCGCAAGCCTGGCCCATCGATCTTACAGCTCATTCATGGTGCACCTCAACCACAGGATTAAACAACATTCTATAATAGATCCAATGAAACCATGAAGGGTATGTCTATGGGAGGGTAAATCGCGAGCCTACGCCCAAACTGAAACTCTAGAAACAATCTGCGCCCCAAGCCAGAAAGTGAACACGAACCCGACAGTAGCAAATGCGAGCTATGAAGTGTAGTGCGATTCAGTGAGACACAGAACTCGATCCATTGAACAGTGAGCTAGGGGTACGTACGACTTCGATCATAAGTACGCTGTGCCGACTGGCGATCAATCCCGCAGCGAGAGGAAAAATAGCTTGATAAGGACGAACCAAGCTTGTTAGTGACGCGTTGTCATAATGACGGAGCGAGATACTTGCCTCCTCCAATGGCCCCAGCGGATATCCTGAACAAGACTTCGTGAGGTACTCACTCAGATTATGGATTAAGTGGTGGTGCGTACATGATCGTCAATGCCGTCTTTTGAATCTCCGAATGGAGAATGGGAAGGAAATGACCGTTCTAGGGTCCTATTGTGTCAATTATTGAATTGGGATCGCATGGAGAAAGCATGATACCTGAAATCTGTCCCTCCCGTTGGAGTTCGTCACGACATCGAGAGTCATGGGGATCATTGGTCCCGTCAGAAGCCCGACAAAGGAGACTAAAACTGCGTCAACGAAAATATTATTGATGGTCCAAACCCCAGAATGGAATATCATCGCAAGAGCTATATCGCCATCGTATCAGAATGTACTCTTGATTAGCTCAAAACAATTGAGGACGGACCCCTGTTGAAGTTGTGAGCAAAACGATATCACGCAAGTAAGAGAAATCTAGACTCACAGCGCAATGTTCATATAGTAAATTTTAGCCCGTTGCGAAAAGCTTTCAGAGATCAGCGCATGGTGATAGACCGAGTCATAAATGGATGTCTACCTGGAGGAAAGAACACCCCATGCGATACGTCCAAGGGCCAACCCCGCCCAAAACCCTGAGATATATTAGTCATAATTTCCGATAAAATAAGCTCAGACATCAAACTCACCACTCGCGACGTATCCAACCTTGTTTGGATTAGCATCCTATTTCATACC
>WSTP01000676.1:0-10000 GCA_019627735.1 Serendipita sp. 400
TGATGGGAATTGCGTTGCACGGGACGCATAAACGAAACGTTTACTGTCGGCAGAACGGAACTCGCAATACTATGACGACCAGACGTCCCCAACGAACGACTTTGAGGGACGGGCGCTGCAGCACCCGAATAACCCAACTGGGACCCGTTTGACCTGGGTATCGCCTCTCCAGAATAGGGTAAATAGCCAGAGCCGTTCCCCATTCCAGACGTAGTGCTGTACGTCGAATTAAATCCATGTTGCTGATGCGATGCAAGAGCATGACTGGACCCTTCCCACCCAGCCGCAAGACCATAGACAGAAGTGCATGGATCCTGTGTTGTAGTCAAGCTGCTCGTGTGGTAAATGGTAGTGTGTGCCGGTTGAGCTGGATAATCTTGGGTTAATCCTGTAGCAATCGGATACTGAGAAGGTAGAGGTTGCTGTTGTTGCTGTGCCATACGGGATCCATGGTGCGAATAACCCATATTCGAGTGAGAGGAGGATGAACCTGATCCAGACGGAACGACTGGAGGCTGTTGCTGAATATAATTACGACGGGTTTGGGACGTCGAGGCGGCAGAATGCTGATGCTGGTAGGTAGCAGCCTGACTATTCGACACCGCTTGTCTCCAATCACCGCTTTCATCAAAATGGCTCGAAGTGGGTTGCACGGAATTCGTCGTAGAGGTATACACGGGTTGTACCAGATGCGAACTCCTGAGCTGAGGAGCAGGGACGACTCCAATACCCGAAATCGAAGCCTGATTGAAGCCCGCTTGAGAACTTGAATACCCTGAATGGGAAGTTGGTGGATGTCCCACGGTCTGCATCAGGGGTTGCCCTATGCCTTTGCCGACCACGGTTGGAGACGATGGATGAGGATATCCTATGAGAAGTGGGACCATATCAGACAGTCCTCCTTTCCCATGATTCCCATTCCGTCGTTCTGGGAGAACAGCGGGATTCATGTGGCTCGCTTGGTGGTTTTGAGACTCAACCGTCTTTGAGCCATGCCTAGAGGAACCGCCTGGTAAGGCGTTACTGGTATAATGGTCGCCATGGTTTGTTGATACAGATAGACTTTCCGTCCCGAATACGGCCCCTGTGGGAGAATATTGAGGAGGACTAGTGGATGTTGGGGAAACTTGACACCCTCCCGCGTGCTTTTTCTGGTCCTTGATACCATCTCGATACTGGAAAGACTTTCCACTAGAATAGAAATATGAGATCATTGTATCGGTTTCAGGACCCACAAACGTACCATCCGTTCGGACAGGTCCATAGCTGAAGCTGCCAATGCTCCGATGTGATGTGCGACGCCGCCTTTTGTATAGTCGGGAACTCTCGAATCTCGTCGCTTGAGATCAAACGCTTGAGGTAATTAGCACGACAGACGCCGCAGGTGACCTTTCCTACACCACTCTTGGAATTGACCTTGACGAATACCTCCATAGGAGGGGTACCGTAGGTTTGTATGTGGTGTACGATCCTCCGTAAAACCTCATGGTTCGCCTCAGTGGTGTTTCCGGCATAATGGTCGAGCCACGACCGATGGTGCCTGTCAAGTTTGCGCCTTTCACTGTCCCAATCGATTGGTTGATAGAGATTCTGAGCAATAGAAGCCGGGATAATGGGTTGGTTCTGGGGATTCGAAGGTAGGGGTGTTGTCGAAGCAGACGCAGTTGCGTCCTTGGGATGTTGCCGGCGAATAGCAACGGGGGATTGGGTTCGCTTTGAGTGATATGACGGTGGATCAGCGTGCTTTCCGCGGTTTGAACCCCGTGTACAGCGCTGAAGAGGCTGTTCGGTGACGACTGCATCGACCGCTGACGCTTGGGCATTCACTAGACCACTTTCCTTCAACGGCACCTCTTTGGACTTTGACTTCTTGGAGGTAGAGATCCCATTCTGGGCGGTTTCTTTGCGTGCACCTCTCTCTGTGTTGCTGACCACTGACTTGATCGTCGACTTCCGTCTAGGTTGGGGTACATACGGTTCTCTGTTCTCAGGAGTACTGGATTTCTGTGACTTTGGAACGATTCCTTTCCGTCTCAGCGGCTTAGGTCTCTCGACCTCAGCAGCAGGGACGTCAAGCGCGTCGACAAGATCAATAGATATTGTCGGTTTTCGAGAGGGCTTTCGAAATTTGGGAGTAGAATCGGTTATTCGTAGTACCGATTTAATCTTCCCAAAGCGCGCTATAAACGCAATGGAGCTTTTGCGCTGCATGAACGAGATGAGCAAGTCGAGAGAATCAGACGAGTCGAAAGTAAACAGACCTTTGAGATGTATCTCTTCTTATAGTCCCGTAGAGTGGCGTCAGGCGCGGACCGAGGCAAGCCCACCAGTGGACCCTGTGCAAACCCGCCATAGGAGCAAGCCCAGTATGCCCTTCGCTTCGTCTATGGCGGTAATTTCACGTTAGGATCCTCGCCTCGTTCCGCTGCCACCTTACATTCACGGATGGTTGAGACAGTCTCGAGGCGCGAGCAAAAGCCTCAAGGCAACTGGTCGGGTGCCCGCCTCCAAAAGTACAGTATACCCAAAATACTCATTCCACGGCTTTTGTTTGGCCCAACGGTGTCTCTCTTGTAGAGCAAAAGGAATCCGAGATGGTTGGTTGAGCAAGAATCATGCGACGATTCGTTCGATGCAGTTCCGCTATACGCCCGAGAGCTATCCATCTAGAAACTATATGCGATCGTGATCTCTTTGAATAGGCTTCGTTAGCTTTGGCTCTGGATGTAACTACGAATTCAACCGACTGTGAGCTAAGTATCAATGTGACTCGGCCATCAACAACAATTAAATGGGTTCGATGTACGAGTAACAGCGAGAGTGGTCGCTGTCTGTCATGATGCCGCGATTTTGGGAGGCTAAGGAGGTGGGTTCCAACTTGAGTGTAGCGAACCACTGAGGGCTCACTCAGAAATTTGAGCCTTCGATCAACTATAATTGACCCTCTAGTCTATTACTATCACGAGCGCTTCTATAGTTAAGCAATAGCGCAAACGATGGAAAGCCAGGGAGCTCGGGGGATCTGAGGCTAAACCTAAATTCTGGCCTTAGGAGATTGTTCTCGCCTACCTTAGCCGTAAACTTTGTGGTCGAACTCATTTTACACAGGAAAAGTAACTTTTATTGTTCCTTGATGGCGTATCCCGCTTGAACCCAAGCTGGTGAGAACCTTAGGGGCTAAACAACGGAACGACTCAGGCGCACGTATCAACACCATGCCATCGCCACGACCGACCTTGCAGCACTTCCTACAACCATTCCGCAGCACAAAAGTAAAGCAAACAGCACTCTTTGACCGAATTTGAAGCTTTTAGCTGACGAGGGCGTGCGCAGTGAAGAGTCGGCGCGATTGCCTTTTCGCCCCCCTCCTGAGGGACTGACCACTCGCAGGTTGTCCTCCGACCACACCCTCCTTGGCCACTTCTCTCCTCTTGACTCTTCCCTCCCTCTGAGCCCCCCCGGCCCTCCCTTGCCTCCTCTCATGTTCTCTCACCTTTTCTCGTTTCCTCTCAAATAACCCAGGAGTTCACCAACCTTCTTTTGCGATCGTCGGCCATCCTACAGGTTGCATCACCCCCTTCCGATCTCAACGCCCCAATTCCCTTCTCAACGACTCCATATCTGGAGATATGGGCAAGAATCCAACTCGATATCTTGTTTTACTCTACATTTTCCCTCGCGATCTCCTCATCGCCATTCCCTTCTTGCCTGATTAGCCAGCCAATCACAAACTCGAGGCACTTCAACCATCTAAAACGGTGTGCAATCGCAACGCAATAAGGTCGGACGAGAGCGGGGTCAATCTTGGAGATATCAAGACAGGTGAGCGTTATATTCTAATTGAATTAACCATATCGACATTTGGCTAACTACATGTACCAGCTGTGGGAGCACAGGTCGACTGAGTCGCTTCAATTTGGCCAATCAAACGCTTCAGAAAATCTGTATACTCTCGTTCAGCAGAGATCCCTACGGTCCACACCTTTTTCAACGCCTCACCTTGCTATATGCCTGCTCTCCATCACTATATCATTCCGAAACGGCGCAAGGCATGAGCTCAAAGATCATCCATCCGGCATTTTATGCGATAGGAACTCACCACTCTCATACCTATGATCAATCTGATTGACTGCTGCCGCCGTGGCCACTTGAGTGTTGGTCGCTTGATGCACATGGACGCCGTTTGCGGGGTTGTGACCGACTACGAGAACAGCTAACAGCGATCTCAGCCACTTAAAACATCCGGTCATCCGCATTTCGTCACTTACCACCTCCTTGCTGCTGCATTTGGACGACCGCTGAAGAGCCGACTTTGTCAAATCTCGAGCATACCTCTCATAAACGCCGTCATAATCGAGTGACACTAACCTCCATTAACTTGATTATTCATTTTTAGCGATGAAGAACAAATTTCACAGTTTTTATCGGTGCGGATAGCTGCCTTTGGACGAACGTGGTTGGCACTAGGACTCGAGGGAAAGAAACAGCACCGAACCCCAAGACCCACGGTTTCTGGAGAATGTCTACGATCCACGACACGTTACGGGGAGGAGGAACTGACAAAATCCAGATTTTTAGGAAATTTCCTCCTTTACTCTCGACTATGGAGCACCTTTGACGTTTATACTTGAAGGACGGAACGCTTTTTCGTTTTATGGGTCTGAGTCCTGGTGACTTTGGTCGGATTTGCTGCTTATATCTTGAGGTTAGGAAGGAAGGAGAGAGGGTTGAGGACTCGACGGTTCGGTACGGTGCGTAATCGGTTTCAACTCAAGGTACGCTTTTGTTTCGGATGGATACGCGTCGTCGAGGTCGACTTGCACCTTGACGTTTTTCAGGTCGGAATTGTATGGCAGAGAGGGGTGAGTTTGGGGAGAAGGGAAACTTGACTGACTGACTGACTGAAGTTGGGCGATTCGCTCTCCACGGAAGAATGCCTCTCGGAGCTAAACTGGTGTACCTATATCGGTGGGAATAGATCGAACTTTGACTGGTAACCTGTCGGATTTGTGCCACTAAGATCATGTTCGGTTCTGTCATAAGTGCGGCACCTTGTACTCCTTTGGTCACTATTTCGTGATCTATACGTTCGACAAAAGGTCATAGGTGAGCAAGTTGAAATCCGCCGAGGTGAGCGATTGCTTATTACGACCAGTGACATCACTTCGGTCCGTAAGGTAATCGAACGAGTAGTACGCGCTCCTCCCAACCCCTCACTCCTCTCATTCTCTCTCAGAAAACCCACAAATCCGCCAGACTTCTCTTGCAGTCGTCGGCCATCCCGTAGTTTATTCCCTCCTCCAAGTCTCAATACTCTACTTCCCTTCTTGATGATCCCATGTCTTGACTATGAGCGACAATCAGATCTAGATTGCATATTTTAATTAGCAAAACCGAGTGCCGAGTGCGTTTGCACCGTCTGACCCTCACGGTCTAAGCTTTGTGTCGTAACTGATTAGAATGGAAAGAAACAATATTCTCGACGCTTTAAATTCCGTGTTTAAAATGATCTTTTCCTCTATATTTAAAGCGAGTATGAAGAGGTCATATCCTCCTATCGCGTCTGTCGAAACCACTAAAGGCGAGGCGAGTCGAGTCTGAAGAGAGTACAAAATGATGTTGGTGAGTGATTTGAATGTACGTGTATACGTCGCACAAAGGGAGCCAGCTCTGATTCTTAAGGTATTTGGACTGCTGTGAGCCGAGTGGCAGAGTAGAACAAGGCCAAAGGAGCACTTACTCTAAGCTTTGTAGAGAAAAAAAGGTTGGCGACAATTATTCAGGAAGGAGTGGTGGGCCACTACCGAGCGATGTGTTTCCTCGCTGTATCTGTTCCGCCGAAGTGCTGGCCAACAACTGAGCCAATATTTGCCCAAAGTCACTTTGTGCTCCACCGGCAACGTTAACAGCCATCCAAACTTCGTTTAGCCAGAGCATGGCGTTATTGCCATCGCCGGCGGTGCTTGCATTGCGAAAGCCTACGTAGTAGAGAGTGTCCCTGTAGCGACAGATGCCTTCATGATGTAGTGTAGATAGAGCGTTGATGATAGTCGAATTTCGCACCTAAATGCGATGAAACGTTAGCCAACCTTCGTCGATGTGGGAGGTAAGGGGCGTTTGTAGGTCGGACCGCTTCACTCACTACGTATTCGTGTGGATTCGCAGTCGGCGTCTCAAGCATAGTTTCGATGCCGTCAATGGTTTGTTTCAGATGGATTCTTCTGTCGTCCGAAGTGATGTCGTGAGTGACGCATGATGGGCAGTTGCACTGGAAACCTGCGAGCTCTAAAAGTCGTTGTTTCCGCGCTAGGCGTGGAAGGAGAATGCTCCCTTCATCATAAGAGATACAAAGCTCTTCCATGTATCCGACGTTCTTGATCACGTAGAACCGCATCTGCTGGCTGTTTCTGTCCCACCTATACTGGACATTAGGCCGGCAGGAATGGTTGAAGCGAGCACCTCTCAGAAATAACCCTGCGACTCTAACACCACTCTGTGTAGTACATGGAAGAGCATTCGCCAAGAACCTCCCTTGGTAGTCTCCTTTATTCAGGTATTGGTGAGGGAGATGAAGACTGAAGAATGCGGCCCGGTCTCCTGGGGTCTGGCTGTTGACACTTTGCATGACCTCGGCCGCGTTATGACCCGCTGGTAGGCAAAACAGGGGTCTTTCCTCGAACAAGAGCGTCCCCTTGGATATTGGGTTAACGTTCGAGCGGTATCCGAGCCCATTCCCTGGCGTCAAATATTGCTCGAAGATTGGCAGGCTAAAAGGGTCACTTTTCGGTTGCTCGAGGTCATTATCGTTTTTCTCCGCGCCCACTAAGTTTGTAGAGGACATCGCTAAGTCTGAATCGTCTGTAACCTCCAATTCCACTGGTGGCGAATGGTCACGACTGTAATTTGAGAATGATGTAATTATAGGTGACTCCTCTGTCAGATGCCACTCTTGAGCACCTTTGCCTGGCAACTTCCCTTTGTGCGATGCAACATCTTCCGAATCGTCCGTAGCTTCCGGCGCCGCTGGCGACACAGGTACGTCGCCTTCTGGCTCATCAGGCTGGTCTTTTTTCCTTTCCTCCTCCAACGATTCGTGCAAGCTCCGCTCAACCGCATGGGGTCTACCGTCTAATTGTTGAGAACAGAAGAAAAATAATCATTGATAGGTGTTTGGATACAGCCAAACACTCGGCTTACCAGGTCGCTCCTCTAATCCAGAGTCACTACCCTTCGAGCTGAGCTCAGAGAGCTCTTCTACTATCGGTGTTTCGGCGTCATGAAGGGTTTGGGATGTTCGATCTCGTGACCTCCCTTCATGCAGTTCAGTATCCTCCAAAGTGTCTATGGCTTCGGTTACGACTGGCGACAAATGTACGTCGTCTTCTGGTTCCTCAGGCTCCTCGTCTTTCTTTTCCTCCGTTAATGATTCATGCAAGCTCCGCTCATCCGCACGAGGTCTACCATCTAAAAGTCGAAAGTAGGAGAATCAGAGACAGATAAAGAATATGCTCAAATACGCAATATTACCAGGTTCCTCCTCTGGCGCAGAATCACTCTCTTGCCTGGAAGACTGTTCCGCTATTGACGCATTGGTGCCATGAAGTATCTGTGAGACTTGATCTCGTGATCCCTCCATATGGGATTCAGTGTTGTCTGAATCGTTTGTAACCTCCGATTCCTTCGGCGGGGGATGGTCACGATTGAATTCACAGAATAATGTGACTGCTTCCTTCGAAGAATCCGGGAAGATCTCCCTCGCCTTGGGTCTGCCACAGTAATCAGCAAACGGAGGAGTTCTATAATGAGAAAAGCCAGAGTGGAACACCTACGTCGAGAGCAGTTTGACCACTTTCCGAAATTCTCCGACCCAGCTTTCACCTTCCAGATTTCCTGCTACAATCTGTGACCACTTATGTACACCCACCAAAGCCGCGCGAGCCACAATGTCAATGCCCCCCATGTCTATGACATGTTCTTCGGAGCCCGAGGACCCTTCACCCCCGAGACCAACGTCTTCCAACACTTTTCTAATTCGCAAGAACAATTTCCTGGTGAAAAGCTGGTGGTGGTCGTGATTGTCTTCCAGCCAAAATGTAGGTAATTGGAGTATTCCTCCCAGATATCTCATCGCAATGAAGCCAGATATGTCGTAGAATTCGCTAGGTATTTCGCATAATGTCAACGTTGTTTCAAAACCATGCCCTCCGGGCTCACCACGTCGTCCACTTGAACATCAGCTTGTCCATGACCCAGGACTGATCATTGTTCCGCACGAGTCCCATATTGGTGATGGGACAATTTTCTATTTCTTCCGCTATTTCTCCGCCTGATAGGCATTGCATAGCAAAGTCGTAAAAGAATTCCCATTCGCGTCGATAGGCGTTGTCCTTGAGGAACGTTCTGTTCCACAGGTGCTCGACCGCGGCCCTTGTGTGCTTTGCTTGTTTTAAGCCGTTAAATTGGAGAAAGATAAGCCTCAAACCGGGATAATTTGTCGTGAACATCACAATCTTTCTGAAGGCGCCCATTTGGGTTTCAACCGTTTGCGTTCTATAGGACTCTAAGTGCACTCTTAGCGATGATGGTTTATAACTCACGGTCTTGTGTATTTCATGAGCCGTTGGCAAGCCTCTGCGAGCTTAGGGAGGGGATCGCCGCTTTTGGATGCTGCGCGCAACTTGCATAATAATATTTCCCGATCTTCGTTGCCTTCAGAGTCTTGGCCCAAGCTAGCCAGGATGTTCATAATGTCTTCAGTGGTTGGGTCGACTCCCCACCGATGACGACGAGCCATTTTGTCGGCCCAACGACCGAAGGATGATGCCAAATGATCCATAATACTAGAGGTGGAATAGGCAAGAATAAGACTTCGCTCTGATTTGACAGTCACCAGGGCTCCTGATTTGGGGTTCAACGTTATCCTAGTGATGTTCGCCTGAACATCTGTCGAGTTGGAGAAGGGGGACGACATGGAGAAAGTGGGAGCCAGATTATGTAAAGCAGACGAGTTTTATGTACATGTGGCTCCCTCGCCTGCAGCGCGAACACGATGTCCAATCTATTTAAACCAGCCTTAGTTGACACCCTCCACAGCTGGTCATGTTTGTGCCAATAGGTACGCATTTCACTCTACCTGTGGACCCTTTTCCTTGGTACGTTTGGTAGATTCTTGGTATTCCACCACACCCGTTGAAGATCCTGTCGCCTGTTGGTTGTCGAGCTCGGGTATCCGCCGGGCAAGGACGAGTTCACTGTATACTTTGATTACCACAGATATGGCCACTGCTTCGTTGTCTCCTTGCATTGTCCACTTTCCAACCCGACGATCCTGAGAGTTTCTAATCAGACTCGCATCGTATCATATCAGGCGGACGGACCAGTAGTCAAAGGACTCTCCCTCAATAACGATTGTTTTGGTTCATTGTACGAGTAAGAGCGAGAGTAACCGATGTCTCTTGTGATGCTATGATTTGCGAGGTTCAGAAGTTGGTTCCAACCTTGTTGATCTTGTCAGGTCACATCACCATCGATATGACCCCCGTCGCTCACTAGTAAATGTATCGTTCGCTTAATGCTCATCTGATATATGCAGGGATATCCTTCAGGAATTTGGGTCCAAGCTCAACCAACTCTCGACACGGCTAGCCTGTCGCACACTCGACTATTGAGTGATACGCACCTATCGAAATAGCCATGGTATTCATATAACCCACGTGTATCCGGTACACTTACAACAAGTACAGATAATCATCAGCTGAGAGGTTTAAATCCACTACGGAATGGTGTACAAGGGGCTAGCTAAACTCACTGAGGTATAGGCGTACAGGGAAACGGTCGCAGCATAGAAACGAGGGCTAATATAAAATACGCGATGGTACGCTTCACAGCTGATCACTAAGACTTGTTACTTGTAACAAAGCTCGCAGAGCTTCCAGTAGGACTTGTTGCCACGGCGGTAGAAAGTACGAGTGCCTGCCGAATGCCAATTTGATGAGGCAAA
>WSTP01000068.1:0-38729 GCA_019627735.1 Serendipita sp. 400
TCAAAGAGCATCGTAGAATTAGCTAAACGATCTTCGAGAGGTTAGAGAGAGCAAAGGAAGATATCTCCCCACGAAACGTCTCTGGCCCATTACGGGGGGGTAAAAGTGTCATAAACCCATCCAACCGCAACTTGGCTCCGGTCGCCATCTTTGGCAGGTCCGTTTCAGATCGTTGAGCTTTGCCAAAAAGCGAGAAGAAAAAAAACCAGAACACGAAGGGATGGCTCAGGTTGGGATTCAGACGCAGTCGTTGGGTCCAAGTCCTCCACTACCACCCCCTCCATCATCAGCAATGGCCGTCAAGAAGTCGTCCTCTTCGTTGGGAGCATCCTCTGCGATTACAGCCCATCACACTGCCTATTCGACGTCGGAACTCGTAGAAAGGATAAGCAATCTGAGACTTGTACATGAAAATCATGAGCAGGTAAGCCCTGACCCATCTCCCCTTCGTTGTCATTCCCTTCGCCTTCCCACTCTCCCACTATCAGACGTTCCTCGGCTGTTCGCTGACGCTTGCGCGCACCACCTTTTGATACCCACAAACAGCAATTCAGACAGGTACATTCGTTCGTTTTCGATTCTTCGCATCGGGGGGTTTTCATCCTTTTTTCAAACAGGAAATTCAAGCGGTGCAACAGCAACAGACCGTCGAATTGAACAATCTCAAGTCGTCGTTACGAAATGCACAAGAAATGTACGAGAAGATGTTGTTGGAACGAGAGTGAGTCTCAAAGTGCTAACATCTCCAGAGCTGTGCTTACTCACCATTCTTGCTCTTTTCTCTTTCTCCTTTTTCTCATGGGTTCTGGTGCTTTAGGGTGTTGGTTCAGCGGGTACGGCAGCTAGAGGCACATCACGCTTCCACGGCCATTACACCCCAGCCGACCGCGTTTCCACAGGGGATCCCCTCCTCGCGCGCAGTCAGCTTTGTGCAAACGGTCCTAGGGATTCACTATGAACCTCTGGGTGTTGCTCAATTGAACCTTGAGCGTGCTCGTCCAGTCCGATTGAGTGCTCTCCAGAAGGAGAAATCGCTCGTGGCCGACGATTCTGCGAGCGAGAAGGAGCCAAGGAGGTCGAGCAAGAGAAATAAGTTACCTCCAGGGTACAATACATGGAAAAAACAGTCCGCATCTCACCCTGATTCACAAATGACGCTAGATAACGAGCGTATGGATGACGATGAGGGCTTTGGAGAAGAAAGACAGGACGACAGTCGATTTGTGGAGGAAGACGAATTGACGATCCCGCTCGTCGCGAAATCGGGCACTCGGATTCGTCTCAAGCCACCAAAGGGTGCGAGCGGAGGCGGAGGCGTAGGATTGGGTGGGGGGGCCGACGATGACGAAGATGCGTCAGTGGACCTGTCCGTTCATGATGGAACGTATGGAGGCAAGGCAGCGACGATGACAACCACCTCAGCCACCCGGGCAGGTGCGAAACGAGCTCGATCGCCTACTTCGAGTGCACAAGGCCCAGCTAAGCCCACGAAGAAACGGAACACGGCATCGAGCGTCGCGAGGAATAAGATCAATATACCTGTGATCCCTAGAGATCCAGACGGGATGCCACAGTTGCCGATGCAGGTTGGGATGTTCACCCTTTTAAGTTTGGGAGAGATACGGACAGCAGATGATTTGGCGACTTCAAAGGCATTGTACCCGATTGGATATAGATGCGAAAGGTCAGTCCACCTTTCTTCTTGTTTTGCTCTCAACCTTTTGTATTCGTATCTGACAAATCTCTGGTTCATAGGCGGTGGTTCTCGACTATAGATCCAAAGGTGCTCGTTCGTTATACATGCTGTATTGAAGCTGGGAAGGATCCACAACATCCATTGTTTAGGGTCATTCCAGCGGATGCCCCAGCAGAACGAGGACACTCTGCGACAGCGGCGTGGTGGAATATTTACAAGGAAGGGTTGCGCGTGAGGAACCAACCAGAACAGGCTGTCATGAATGGAGACGAAATGTTTGGATTGCATGACAATGTCATCAAGGCGCTTCTTCAAGAGCTTCCTGGGGCTGACCAGGTACCACTTTACGTGTGGAGGACGTTTGTAGAGGGGGGGTGAGTCCATTTCTTGTTCACCTTTTCATTTACGGGGTCCACTTGCATTGAAGCGAATCGAATGGAGCCTGACCTGTTTGCCTAGTCCGAATACGAAGCGACGAAGTACCGCTCATACTGTATACCACATCGAGGCGCCAACCACGACGGTAGAAGGGTCTCCGACGACCACGGCTCTAGGGAGTGGGCATCTCCAATCGAACTCGGGGCAGATGGAATATGACTCTCCCCCGGCTACCTCACCGGTGTCGAATGTTCGTGTCGGGGGCTACGCTGATGGTTAGAGCACGACTAACCTCCCCTTTCGATCCATTCTGGCTTTCTTTGTTCGAGGAAAGTCGATTTATGGACATATGATACGTGAACCCAAAATCTTCAAGAATTTGTGATGCCACCTGTCCCTTTTTCGTCAACCAAATCCCTTCAATCCTTCTATCCCTGGCCCCATCACATGTGCTTTCGCTCTCTCTCAATTTTCCTTTCTTTCAAGCGTGCGTGGCAAACCTCTATATCGTTGAATTATGGTATCTACAACCAAACGCCTCCCTGTTTCTCTGTTTCTCCTTTCCACAACCAATGATACTCGTATTTAATAACTGCAGTCATCGACCGCTTGATACCCATCAAATCTGCTCATGGTACATCACTAAAAATACTCTCAAACCATCTTGGTGGCCGCCTCCAACTCTCTTCTTCCTTTACCCAAGCGATGCAACTAATGCGAAACACTGTCGTGTGTTTCCGCATGGTGCTCGACATCCTTGTGGTACCGAAAGAGCTATATATATCTATCAATGACCTTGACGGGCCGATTGATTGATCGAGGCTAGAACAATGCGGTTGAGAACCACCCAGGCTCTAGAAAGGACTTGGTCGGGCGAGTTTCTTCCCGACTCGAGTAGTATCGCGAGCGAACATCTGATTCATGCGTCCACAGTTCAGCCCCTTTGACCTCTTATACCGTGTGTGCATGCATGCGAATGGTATAATGGGTCCCATGAGGTGGGGGGGAATCCAAGTGCGAGACTTAGCTACAAGGTACAAGATGGAGAAAGTACGCTTATGTACGAGTGTCGGACTATGAATGACACATTAGAATTGTTGAGAAAAGAAAGAAAGATGTGAGAGACAGAGAGAAAAAGCCAAGGAGGTAAGAAAGAGGTCCATAGTGCATATCGTCCTCTAGACTGTCGTGTATGAAGAAAGAAAAAAGATCGAATGGTGAACCCAAGCGGAGAGAAAGTGGATAGACCCCTGAAAAGGCAAGAGATCGAGTACGAGCAGACGAGAAGAGTCTATTCCGCCTCAAACTTGATCGCAATACGTTCTCCATTCGTCAGCCTCTCTCCGATGCTCCCCTGTCTCCTACTAGGCTGGGCGTGGATGTTATGATTGTGGTGAGGTGCGTGAGGGTGCGCATGTGGATGATGCTGGGTGATATGTGCATGAGCGTGTTGACGACCAGCAGCGGCAGCAGCAGCAGCAGAAGCATGCTGATGATGATTATGAATATGTCTCCTCTGTCCCACATATTTTTCGAAAAAGGCTGCAAGGGTCGATTGGACGGGCAAGCCCGCATTAACGACGTCGTTGACCGAATAACGATGCTCTCTCGGCTTGTATTCGCAATATCCCATTCGTTCAAACGTTTTAAACGTCTGGTGATTATGATGCGTCGCCGCTGTTGGCGATCCATTTCCGTTCCCTCCGGCTTCGTAGCTGTTATTGCCGTCACCATATCCGGCACTAGTGTTAAACGTGAGGTATTCGGCGCCCCGAAGCGCAGCCTCGTATTCCATCTGTTTGATAATGCTGACACCGATGCCATGCGACCGATAGAGTGGATAGATCCATAACGAGGTCAATTCGAAGCGGGCGGTTTGAGGGGATGCCAGAGATGGATCCGATGGGTTTGAAGTGAGCAGACAGACCATAGCAATGGGCGGCGGATGAGAGACATTGGAGTGATTGCCGTGGTGGTGGTGATGCGAGGATGGAGAAGTTGGAGACGACTCCGGAGAGGCCTGTTTTGGCAGCACGCTGTCGTTGTTTAGGATAAACGAGAGACTGCCTGGAGAGACGGGAGAAGATGCAGAGGCGGGAGCCAACGGGTCGCCCCTGGAATTGTGGCGTGAAGGAGGCGCTTGAGGGTTGGATGCAGCGGTTGGTGGGGAGAGGTAAATAAACCACATGAGTCGGTGACCGAGTGCCATTTCTTCCAACCAGGTTGGGATACGGTCGTAATAAGTACCGCTGGCTAGTCTCATCTGACGGAGCATGAGCACGTCCTCCTCGCTCATAGGCGCTCGTAATTGGCGGTAATACAGGTTTGGGGGGCCATTGTCTGGAGGGTGAAAAACGATGAGAACAGGATGAAAATACGAAAGAATAAGAGTCGTATGCTCACCTTTTTGCACTGGAGGGCTAGAATCCGGAACGATGATTCGTAAGGGCATGGTGGCAGTTGTGAAATCGAGCAGCTGTGTGAGAGCTGCTGCTGTAAAGGGAAGGGAGGAAGAAGGATGAGGAGAAGTGGGAGGGAGGTGTGCCGAAGAAGACGAGGAATCGATAGCCAACTGAGGGGGTTTTATACCTCGCTCGGCCACCAGTGAATGAAGGAGAAGCTGGGGCCCGAGTCCGATGTCCGGACGTGACGTTCAGTCCACCAATTGGGTTCGAACCTGTTGATTTCTTGGATAAAATATGTTTCAAGTGTTCTCGATTTCTGACCGAACAAGTACCAATTAGACGCCGTTCCAAGGTCTCTGGACGCCTCTGCCCTCACTGTCGAGCGCTTGTAGACGAGCCAGGGCAGCCAACGGAAGAATCTGATGACCACCGAGAACACGCGTGGCCTGTGATTAGTGTCCCAATTCTGCCCAAATCCTTCAATCGCCGTTTAACGCGGTAAGAGAGAGCTGAATCATGAGCTGAATATGTACCCGATCTCATGGGCGGTTGGCGGTTGGCGGTTGCAGGGTCAATCATTTAGCCCCCTTGCAACATCGATGAGCCCCTTTCCTGACATTTGTGAGAAATCATACAGGAAGAAGATCAGTCGACTATTAACGGGCTGCGGCGGCTGTATAACAGCTGGGAACTGATGGGGCTGCTCACCGTAATTAATCAAATATGCGAAATAGCGCTCTTCGCTCTTCCCTCTTCTCTCTCTTTTCTATCGCTAAACAGCGCTTTCCTCCCGGCTCCGTGAGCGCTCGAATAATACCACGGCATCCCAACGTGAAAAGGCTAGACTAGTCCCAGCTCTACGCGCTGGGAGCTCATGGCAAACCGTGTTCTCGTGTTCTCTGAAAAAACAACGAGAAATAATGCCACCGAGCTCGTGGACAAGTCTAAAAGACCAGCGCCCAAACGTCGCTTCAGACCGTCCTCCGCGGTTGAGGTAAACAAACGACAGAGTCGACAGGTGTCCTATTCAATAATGTCTGCTTACAGCCTCATTCGAACCAGCAGCGCTACACTATAGTAAACGTAGCCAAATTAAAGTAGAAAAATAAAACCAAAAATTTAGAAGCAATGCCATTGAAGAAATTGGGCGACGAAGACTCGGTGCAAGAGGCGCTTCTCCCCGCAGCAGCAGCTGGATCCTCCTCAACACCAACGTGGACTGCGAACAGCGCCGACCATGGGTTTCAAGCTGCTGCATTGAGCAACGGGAGACCAAAGGGTTATTATCTACCATCAGCTGAAAACGAGCAGGATCCCGCGTCGAGATATACGGGAGAAACTCAAGATGCACTCGAAGCGACCGTTCGCAGACTCGATTCCAAACTAGCCAATAAACGATTACGCGGTTGGTATTCGTATGCATTTGCCAGGTTAGTGACACTCATTCTCGGCCTACTTGTTTTCTGAGGTTTTTTGGTCCAGCGAAGTGTTCGCCGTCTGCAGTCTCACGTTGTTTCTACCGATTTGCTTGGAGGTGAGCATATTCCGTTTCATGTCACTTGAACAAAGATAGTAACGTATAGTCATTCTAGCAATTCGCAAGAGACAATGGATATCTACTCCCGGACAAGACGACCCGTTGTGTTCTCTCGCCGGACCCCGATTCCTCTGTCGTAGCCTTCACCCCAGACGAAACCGCTCGTTGCGTTGTAAAGTTTGGATGGATATGGATCGACACCGCCAGTTTCTCTCTATACGTTTATTCCTTTAGTGTACTGCTACAAGCTATTACCGTCATTAGTATGGGGACTATCGCAGACAGACGTGAGTCCAAACCAGCTAGCAACCTCTATCATGCCATAGATTGACAATTTCTTCTCTAGCGTCGCATCGAAAATTCCTGTTGTTGTCCTTTGCATTCATTGGCTCCACATCGGCCATTTGCTTCCTCTTCCTCCCCTCTACATCCCCCGTTTGGCCCCTATCCGCTCTCATCGCAATCGTTTCCATCGTCTCCTTCGGTGCCTCCATAGTTGCTCTCAACGCCTATCTGCCTTCTCTCGCTCGCTCGACGAGCGAAGTCCGCCAAAAGGCTGCCAACGTCGAACGATTAAGAGAGGCCGGTGACGTACGGAGGACCAGTGCAGCAGCTACAGCTGCCGGTATAGTAGGTCCAGACGCAGACGCAGATCCGAGTGGTAGTTTCGGATTTGATGGGGTGGATAACAGGCGACCAAGAGCAGAAGACGAAGGGGAAGAAGTACATGGAGAAGAGGGAGATCCGATGCTAATTCGTGCTCTTGAAGATTACAACACCGTTCTCTCTCGTGCGACGTCTCGAATCTCTTCGAGGGGGATCGCACTTGGATATGCAGCAGGCATTTTGCTGTTATGTATCGCCTTGATCCCCGTCACTGTTTGGAACGGATCCACGTTTTCGTTGAGGCTTGCAGTGGCATGTTCGGGCATATGGTGGTTGCTGTTTTCGATTCCGACCGCCCTATGGTTGCCCAGTGGGAGTGGCTTGAAAGAAGGGTTGAGATGGGAGAGGTCGAATCTTACAGCATCTGCAATCCGAAGAAGAAGCAGTAGGAGAAGAGGGGGAGGGGATGAATCCAATTGGGAGAGAGATGGATTGTTGCAAGATGACGACGCGAGCGAGGAATCGGAACATGATCCTACTATCCTTCAGCAGATCGGAGAGGCGTGGGTTCGATTGGGAAATATGCTCCGTCCGGCCGAAATGAGGAGACTGAGGAACACGTTTTGGTATCTGGCAGCCTGGTTTTTGCTCTCGGATGGTGGGTCCCGTTTCTTGCTAGATTTTTACTAGCAGACGACTGATCTTCTCGTCTTTCTCATTTCATATGCTACAGGATTCACCACGATCACCTCGACGGCCGTCTTGTTCGCGAAAACAACGCTGCTTCTCCCTCCCAAATCTCTCATCATCGTCGGTCTCCTTACACCTGCAGCCGGAATTGCGGGGTCTATCCTCTGGCCGAGGATTCAACATGTTTTTCACCTCTCGAACAAGAAAGTGCTCGTCATCCTCATCCTGCTCGCCAGTCTCGTCCCAGCCTATGGGTGCCTCGGGTTCCTTCCGTTTTTCAAGGGGAGAGCGGTGGGTGGGTTGACGACGGCCGGGGAGCTGTATGTACTCGCGGCTTATTTTGGTTCGTTATATGGTGCCTTCCAGGCCTATGCGCGAGCGGTGTTTGCAGAGTTAATCCCGATGGGAGAAGAAGCGAGATGGTATGGTCTGTTCTCGATCACGGATAAGGTGCGTTTACTGCTCTCCATGGGGTTATACCTGCATCGCTTGTGATCGTTGGCTGATGGTTGTTCCCTTTTTTTTTTTTTTGATGATCACAGTCATCGTCCTTCCTTGGCCCTCTGATTGTTGGCCTCATCGCAGATGCGACGGGAAACATTCGATATGCATTCTTTTTCCTGGTCGGAATGATTCTGACCGCGGTTCTACCCTTATTGGTGGTCGACGTTGCTCAAGGACGAAAGGACGCAGAAATCTACAGTAATGAAGGATAAGAGTCATAATGGCGACGCGGTCATCTGCTACTGATATGCTTATTTTGAACATGGACCCTTTCCTTTGATACCTTTCCGGTTGTCGTGGTATCTTGTAGCCCTGCTATTCCCTATGTCCCTCGTGAATCATCAACGTCACGCTTATACTTCTTTTTGCTCAAGGTTCCTGGTGTTGGGTCCCTGGAGTTCGAGAGGCACTTCTTATGGATTGAATACATGTACGACTTGGACCCAACTCCATCCTCCCCGACTATCAGGAGACCTCATGGAGGGCTCAGTATCATCCACGACCGAGTTTCAGTCTCTTCGACTTCAATCCCTTACTGTACCCCAACTCATCGCTCTTTGTCGTACTCACAAACTATCCGGTTATTCGAAATTGAAGAAGGCTGATTTAGTGCAAAAGCTGGGAACATATCGAAAGTCTTTACTGGTCGCTCCCATTGCAGAAAAGGGTCACGTTGCTGATTGTGATGATGATGGTGATGGTCGTGGTTTTGCCCCAACGACGGTGGATACAGCCAAGTTCACATTAGACCCGTTGGGCAGTAATGCATCCGTGCAACAAATTCAACAGTTAAATGAAAATAGGGTCGATTTAGGTGTACGATTCAATGACGATGCATCCATGGACCGTCCCATGAAACATGTAGACGACAGTCTCGACGTTGCGGTAAGCTCGAGCATTCAAAAGCGAGATGATCACACTCAAAATGAAATTGCGAATGACATTGTGCCTTCATATAAGAATGGGCCATCTTGTGCCTCAGAAGGGGTTGGAGACCACAATCCCGGTCTACTGTTTGGGGTTTCGAGGGAACAGACCGCAGTGTCGGAAATAACCAACCCAGAGGCATTGCGTATTTCTCCTTCGTTGAATCCGGAGACGAACCTTTCCTCGGTTGCGAATGTGGCTGGAATCACACCATTGGGTCGCGCCTCTTCCACAACTACTTCGCTGGACCTAGCATCCGAAGCTCGTAGTCCACCTGTGAGGAGAAAGCGCAAAGTTCTCGACATAGTCGCCGATTCTTCGAAGAGATTCGCGGGTCCAGCACAGCTGCAGACACTCAAGAGGAAGAAGCTTGTCGATACTCCTCACACAAACTCACCTGTGCGAAACTCTATCCAGTTCAAAGTACCAGCTCTCCCTTTCTCCGTTGCCGCCAAACCCGTCATAGCTGAACCAGGTCACGTCGGTGAACATTGCAGTCCAACGTCTTCGAAGGAGATGCAATGTGACAAGCCAAAGAGGCCAAAATTTACTCCTCTAAAACCCATCGCTTCGAAACCACGAGTCTCCTTTCCTTCCCCTGGCACTACTACCCAACAGGCAGCACTCACATCGCATACCCAGGGGATCTTTGACCAGTTTGATGTTTCTGGCTCTGTAGAAGGGGAAGACAGGATGGAACTACCGATCATCACAATTCCGCCCACAGTTTCTCAACGGAAACGAGTAAAACTTTTGGCACTGGCATTGAAGGATGTCGATGAAGACTCGAGGACTATGTGTTGTCTTGCAAGCAGGCTTCTACGCTACGCAGGTAAGTATGCTCGGAACACTCTAATCCTTCTCAGCCGTTATCATGAGCATCTGGCCATCCAATGGGGACTGAATGTTTTTATTCATCTGCTCCAAAAGTTTTCGTATCGGCTCAGTTTATTCTATGTGAAGAGTTCCCGGGAAGGCGTACAGAGCGGGTTCTCTCGCGTGCTCAGGACTGTTTCTCCAATCTGTGGCCATACTTATTGGCTCGAAGGGCCGAGGTTTCATTACTCAAATCAAGATACTCAAAATTGTTTCTCTCTCGTTATGTTCCGAACCCATTGTCTGAACGAATATGGGGGAATCTCGATTTCGGAGATGAAGTCTCGCGAGCTTTACGGTAGGGATGATTTCGCCCAACGATCGTGGCTACGTTATTTTGGGTAAACGAACTACCTGAATAGGTTCGTCTTATCGAGGCTATGGTTCTGTGTCTCTCTATATGGCGACACGGGCATGGGACTGTTGCTCGAACAAATCTTCTCCGTCCGTCCTGTTGGACGCCACAAGCAAATCGTCAGGGTCGAGATGCTCAAAGAAGATGGTTCAAAGAGGGTGTATTTTGCACTCGAGACCACGGGAGAGGCTATTGGAAGACAAACATTCTCTTCTTCAAATACCGATGACTTAGTTGACACTCGAGTTCGTGCCGATTGGTCTCGCTTTCTTCAGGGGCATGTTGATGGAGAAATGCAGTGCCTGTGGAATACTCTCCACTGTGCGAATGTGGAAGACTATGAGAAGGGAGTGAGTAAAGTATGGCTAAGGCGAGTTCAAATTGAAGGATTTCTCGGCGAATGGAAACAACGAGTAGCAATTCGGTATGTATTTGCATGTCTTGTCGCGAATAGGTACGTGCCACAGATTGTTCTGTATTGAGATGTATTAATTGACCCTCGTAACCCCTTGACGTTTAGCATTAGTGGAAAACAAAAGAGTCACTGGCAAATGTCAATGGAAGAGGCTGGTGTCCCTAGCCATAATGCGTCTACTTGTCGCAAGAGTGATGATACTCTTCAGATGTTCCTCTCCGAGTAGGCTCACTATATGTGCATGGTATATACTCACACATATTGAGACAGACATCACCATGTCGAAAGCATCCACTTTACTTCTATCTCAGGAAAGGAATTCCATACGGCTATCGCATCTGTCCAAACAACGCACAGAGAGTATTTTGTATTGAGAGATAATGGACTCCAGATCGGTTCTGAGGAGGAAGGGGTCAGTGAACCGTGGCAAGAGATTCTGGGCTGTACTGTGGAAGGGTTTCCGACATGATCTATGTACATAAACCCTTCTGCAATATTTCCGTTACTTCTTTGAATGATTTCTATTCTTGTAGGCACACCGTGGCCAATGTGGTTTGGTGGCCATGCTGGACACGCTTTAATCGCCTACTACGACACTTTCCCCAAGTCCTGACGACCAGAGATGCTCTCACCACTTTCATTTACATTTGTCATCTGGGGAATTTCACTGATAATGGGCGTTAGTGCTCAAAGTACAAGTGTGCGTACGATGTCCACATTTTTTTTGATGCATTTCGCTGCTTCTGTTGCTCATAAAGTTCTTTTACCTTCAACAGACGAGGATCAGCTCCACCTCAACCAGTACGAGCCTTCAAATCCTCTTCACGGTCGCCCCCTCCACTTCTACGTCGGATACGGCCGCAAGCGTGAGCGGAAGCTCGAATAGCGGTTCTGGCACCGGAACGACGAGTGGGACTAGATCGGCGACCAATATAACGATTGCAACAACGGGAGGGGTCACTGTGGACAACGGTCCGAATGCGATCAATACCCAGACTGCGGTTCCTTCCGTGTTCCCCAGCAATTCGGCCAGTTCATCAGGGTCATTTTCTCCGATGCAGGTCCTCGCAACGAGTGGACTAATAACATGGGCAGCTCTGGTCCTGTAGTCGACCTGATTATGAGGTCCTCGTGCTAGTTGATCAGCCTCTCTATCGTATTCACATTCTAATCAATGGACGCTTTTCTCCAAGAAACATGACCTATATTTTGAAGCGACCATACCGGTTGATAAGCTATACAGGCAAATCAAGCAGCCTTCTCGCAAAGTTGCCCTCTTCGTAATATCGAGCCCGAACAGTTCTTCCCCCAAAGAATCGGCCGTCCAAGTCACGAACGGCCTTCCAGGCAGCAGCTGGGCCAGCAAATTGAACGAAGATACGAACGGCCTCCCCTGAATCAACAGGCGTTGGATAAGGCATATGAACGAGCACCCGTTCCACCGTTCCATGCTTTGAGCATTCATCTCCTGCGCAGGCCATGTTGAGGACGAGATAGTTGTCATAGTTGTTGTGAATACTTACCTATTTCTCCTTGTAAATCATCATCCACGTCCTCCAGTGACACGATGTTCGTGAGCAAGATAATCCTGCTGGACTCCCCATATCTCGCGATATCCGCACGATTCTTCTCCTCGGCTTGAGAATTGACAATGCGTCCCATCCTCACTCCACCCATACCCATACCTCCAACACTGCTTTCCTTACCGGCCTCTCCCCCTTCCCCCTTCTTCCCTCCTTTGGGGCCTAGATTCCTCTCGAGCATGATTGGTTCAACGATCCCATCTGCATTTGCACCCAGACCTTGACCTTCAACATATCCAAACTTTGCCATCATTCGAGCGGCAAAGCCTGCTGGATCTCGTTGAGTAAATGCAGGAGACCTAAGCAGTTTATCAATATAGAAAACGGGAGGTAGTGAATGATGTCTTACTGGGAGGCTGGCGGTAGTGGAGGGAGTGGTGCAGCCCCTGCGGGTGTTGAAATTTTGCTCAAAGCAGAGAGTCGCGCAGCAATAGCTGCTGCTGCTTTCTTCCGTTCTTCAATGGTCGCCTGAGAGAGAGTAGTAGACACTTGAGGTGGTGGTGCTAGAGACGGTTGCTCCTCTAAACCAGGGAGCTCCTCGTCGTCCATCCTGTCAGATGAGTATCCGGATACTTTGAATTGAGGGGGAGGAACGATCTGCGATGGTGGTGGTAGCGGTGGTGGTTGAATGGGAGTGACAGGGAGGCTAGACATAGGAAAGGATGGGACAGGACTCGCTAAGAACGAGGGTGGAGTGGGTACTGGTACAGGTGCTGGTGCAGGGGCTGGTGGACTGGATGGGCGCAGTGCCCGTTGGGACATTCGCACGCGGCGTAGATATGCTTCTTCTCCAGTTTCATCTTGCGCAATTGGAGCAGGTGGCGCCAAATCCATCGGTTCGTCGTCCTTTTCCATTGGTTCTTGACCAGGGATTTGAAACGCAGGCGCAGACATCCCAAGGCCATGAGTAGAGTCCCAATCGTCTTCATCTGGTTCAGGGGAGTGATAACGAGCTATAAGAAACGTTAGGTAAAGACAAGTTTCGGCTACTGAGTGCTCACCCGTCTTGCGGCTGGGGCGTCCTTCGTCACTATAGCTATCGCTTGTGTAGTCGGATCTATTGTCTTCCCTTCTTCGTTTGAGGTCTTCAACTCGTCGCCTTTCTTGCATTCGCCTCTCTTCTCGTTGACGCTGCTTGAAGTTCTTGTATTCATGATAGTCATTAGGGAAGAACGGATCATACGGTTCCATCGGATCCCAAATGATTTGATTGGCATTAATGTTCTTCTGTTAATTGCATGCGGCATCATAAGCTTTCCATTCCCTAGTTCGTTAGGCTAGAACGCACCTTTTTCTTCCTTTTGCCTTCTCCTGGTCTTGCAGCTCGAAATCCGTTGACGTCGTCATCAAGTACCATAGAAGGTGCTTTAATTTTCTTCCCCCAACCAGCCGACTCACCCTCTTGGATCGATTGGTCTGTCGCTGTCGGCACACTAGGGCCTGCAACTGTAGCCGCCGCCGCCATGGCCAAACTTGCTACCATAGTCGCTCCAGGAGGGAGTGTTTTCGCTGGAGGCTTGGGTTTATTTTGTCGCCTAACAGGTGCAAACGCCAAGGCCGCAGACCATCCTAGGAAATTTCGCATGGGGAATCAATACGACCATAGCCGCCAACGCGACCAGTGAGTCAAGAAGGGGCATGAGGGCAAAAGCATGAAAGACTAGTTGAGTACAAGCTGTTCGAACGCGCGGAAATGAGATCCCGAAATGGGAGGCAGATACCGGCTGAGGCTTTTGGAGCTACTTCTGGACTAGCTTCTGCATTTTCTTGAGGAGCTGATGCCGTCTTCGTGACTGTCGTCTCCCTTGCTTTGACCACGGATTGAGGAAGCGTCTTTGGGGCTGCTGCAATTGGCGTCGTGGACGGTGCCTGGATAGACGATGTAGGTTGTGCTTGGTCGGACGGAAGGGCTAAGTTCGAAGAGAACTTTATACCGCCATAGAGACCGCCAGCACGCTGGGCCATAGTGGAGGGGTCAGAGTTAGAGAGCTGCCACCATGTAGATGAGTGGTATACTAAGGTGCTCAGATAAACACCCAAAATGTACTTTGGAATGAAGAATAAAGGAATATAACTATCGACATCTTAGTACTCTTCCATAAAGGTGTCGGGCAAGTGCAAACCCAACTAGGGAAGAGGAAACGTGTAGACTAATTGTGCGGTGACTCAATAAACATTATATTAGATCTCCTATGGAATCTTTTGGTCTCGAATAGCTAGTGCTATTGGTTTCTCGATTCTATCCATTCTGGTAACGTCCGTGGGGCATTTTGCGTAGAAGTAGCCCAGTTATGTACACCACTGGCAGATAAACAAGTTGACAGGGTTCGGCATGTTGGGAGTATGTCCTGTTGAAAGAAATTCAGGATAAAGCGAGACAATTCCTTTGTCGGTCTAAACCTGTGGGATATACATCCAAAGTTAGCGGTAAGTATGAGTCACGGTACGTTATTCCAAACAAGATCGAGGATATGGTGGCAGAATAAACTGAATAACAACTGGTAGATACGTAACGGCTGGTCATTGTTCGGTTAAGAGTCACTGGACGTATTGGCGGTATTTGTGCACAAATAACCAGATCGATACATCTCTGATTGATAGAGAGGTCAGACGCCAGTGTTCAAGTGTTATGGTATTGCCCCAATGTTAGAGGGACTAGGTCGCCAGGGACCGCGAGGAAGAGCACGAAGGTGGGTGATCCGAACCGAGGAATAGAATATTAAACGGAGGAAAGAGATACCCGGAGTACATATTCCATTTGTTCAAGGTCCACAATAACGGTGCACCTAGGCGAGACTTAATGGGAGACTGGCTTGTGTGTACAAAGAATGCGCGAGAGTTGAAACAACGTTCCATTGATTTGTAAATCTTGTCTCGAATACTTTTATCGCGAGATGCCTTGCAGACTCAGGGTTTGAGGTGAGGTCAAAGAAGCTGGTCAAGTTAGAATTGGTCAAACCCAGCCTCTTCGGGAATTATGGATGTCTCCTTTCACCATTGCCGTCCAGGTCTTGCTAGTACGTCGAGAGACATTCTTTTTGCTCTCACAGTGAATCTCACCTGTGCTTCGTCCTCTTTTGCTTTCACCAGTGACCATAGACGAACTGGCTGAGGCAAAAGTTCTTATCCTTGACCTTTTGGGAATGGGAATGAGTCCGGAAGATCTCATTTCAGCCGGGATATCAAAAGAATGTTTGGTCCCTTGCCTACGAGAACTCAAGTTCCGACTCCCGACTAACGTTGACCTCTCCGACGTTGTATTTTATGATCCGCCTATGGATGAAGCCACCTCCACCGTCTCTAATCACTCTCTTTCTACTCCGCAACGCCCCCCACCAGGGAGTATGGATACCGGGAACGGCCAGGGTTCTCTGCAGGAGGGCGCGGGCAATTCATCTTGGTATAAAGACACAGGAGTAGCAATGGAAGACCAAGAGAAAGCGAAAGACGACGACGGTTCTGACCTCTTCGACCCGGGAGCGATCGTTACGCCAGAAGAGCAAGCTGCATCGTTGTTGGAGAGGCTTCTTCCGATGGTTAAAGGCGACAGGGAAGAACCTTCATCGATAGCAAAGCCCCCAAACATGAGATCGAGACGTAAGCCGTCTGCACAAGTGGGAGAGATGGAACAAGAGCCTACGGATGTTCCCTCGCTTCCACTGAAAGCGCAAAAGAAGCTAGCCAGGAACACACAGAGTACGAGGGCGGCAACAATGGCTAAACAAGGCGAAGGTGTAAGTACACCAATTGCGGTGGGATCGATAACCACTGACCACTATCCTCTACTCTATCGAAATCTATGGTCTCAATTGCGCCCGACTCAGACATCATGAGCGTCATAGTACCGGCCTTTCAAGGCATCGGAAGGTCGTCCACTTTGGGTAATCATGGTTCCCTTCTCCAGGACAACGACTCTCAACCCGTCCCTTGGATTATCAAACCTTTTCCTTTCCTGCATTAACCACAAGGGACCGTCTACGTCTTCTTCCTCACCATTCCAGACGCACGCTTTCGAGATATCCGATCACATTCACCTTCTCAGATGTATACCTTAGCCCGGGCTAGCTGTAGAATAAGATATATATCCAACCTGATTCCGAGACAGTTGCGAGTTTGGCCAAGGCAGAGTTGGATCCATCCGACTCCAGACGGACCAGACCCCATCATAGCGGCAAGTCTCTGACCGAGGTGATTCGCCATTACGAGCAGAGCTCGCCTGGTGGAGAGGTTGACATTCAGCTTTTGAACCCAAACCGCCCGCTGCATGAGGAATATACATGAAAAATCCTAGAACAAGTCACATAATCTACAAACTGGTCCATAAAAGCCATGCAAGGGTCCATGACGGACAAATTACGGAGAGAGACCACAGACAGGGTTCAAACTGGGCGCGTTGTGCGTCCAATATCATCAACCAGGTCAAGCTTCCAGAGCGACGATAAATCAACGGCTCGTATACGCTTTAATGGTCGACTTTTGCGCGTTTACCGCCCGAAAACCGCGTGCGGAAGAGGTCGCTGACTGCTCGTAGTCGGGTTGGACGCCTAACATCCACAGCCGTACTACAGCCTTCGTCGCTGGAGAACGCGTCCTCTTCTCTCTTTCGCTTGCTACCCGCTGTGGATGCTCGCGAATGGGGCGAACCGCTACTGTCACGACTGTAGGAATGTCGTGATTGAGGAAACATAAAGGGAGTAGAATCATCATAATGGGGCATAATCATTGCTGAATGTTTTTCATAACGTTTTGGAGGTTCCATCCTATATGCGGACTGGAGCAAGGTCCGTGACGGGCCTTGCGATGATGTGGTTGCTGGCTGGCTCATCGGGCTAGTGAGCAATGGTGTCATGCTCGTAAAGTCGTAACTATCCGAGGACGCTCGTGAATGGGTATGTTTTCCATGAAATGAGGGCATAACTATCGGCCAATTGGGGTCATACGATGCCGATCCTGACTCCAGATGTGCCCCAAATGGATCCAAACTAGACTGCCTGCCTCGCAAGAACTGACTGGCTCCTGATCTTCGCTTGATCTCAGCAATGAGACCGTCAAGGCCCTTACCAGTAAAATTGCGAGCGACTGCCAGCCTACGTTCAGCTTCCTCACTCTCACCGCTCTGCGCACTGTGCTGTGTAGAGGACGAAGGCGGCGGTGGGGATCCGCAAGAGGACCCGATCGACGACCAGGAAACGGACGGAGGTGAAGAAGAAGAGGAAAAGGCGTGGCTAGGAGGATCGTGTTCGTACAATCGACGGTACAGCACGAAGAACAAGTCCCTCAGACCTGCGTCGTGATACGCTAACACCGAGACAGCCTCCGATCGCCTCGACCAATATGCAAACTGGGTATTGGACCATTGGCAAAGTGCAAGCACGCTCGCTCGTGTGACATGGACGATTCCAGAGGGGGCTGGTGGGTATTGATGCGATTCCGCTTTGAGGGGGTTATACGGGTTTGGGACATAATTCCTCAATACTTCCTTGACGACCTCAACCTGTTCAAGCGATTGCATGAGTTTTTTCCCGATTCCTGGCTGGAGAAAACGCTGGGGGGACATACCTTGACCAAGAAGGCGATCGCACACGGTGATGTTCCGCCATGCAGCACGCCATCCTCGTCAATGTCAAAATCTGTAGAAGGAGTTTGCTTGGCTTTGCCTTTCAAGCCGTTGTGCGTGCCGACCTCGTTGCCTCGAAATGTTGAGGACTCGCTCGCGACATCCTTGCGTTCGCACAACTTGGAGGAGAATATACGCCATTTCCTGGTCCCTAGAACGGATCGTAGAAATCCAGCAACGTGTGGGTCAACGCTCGCTGGTATTGCAAGGGCGCTCGGAGGCTGGAGAAGAGCAGTCAGCACGAGGCAAGGATACGGGGAAGGGACTACGCGTATAGCAAAGATTATGACGAAAGATCATCAGGCTATGAGATGCTTACTTCTTCCAACGATGTCTGGGACAACCTGGGCGTCCTCGCAAAACTTTGTGGCGTCGCCGCTAGGGAGGAGGTGGATCGGGAAGCGCTATGGAGTTTTCCTTGGCCCTGAATGCCAACAAGCGGCGAGGACGTGTTAGAGGAGAGCAATTTACGAATTTCCATGGAGCGCAAGCGGAAGAGAGCAGCAACAAAGGTCTTTGTTGGGGATGGAGGTTGAAGGAGAAACAAGAAATCAAAGGATCGCCGTGTTGTTAAGAGCAGGAAGCCTCGCGGTGAAGATTGATTGCACTAGATGCTTAATCAAGAATGGGCGCACAGTTGAATCCGGTCTTTTGATGAGGGATACCGAGACCTTCTGTGATGGGAGTTCGGGTGGGGGGGTAACAAAGGTGGTTGGGGAGGGGGCGAAGCTGTTACTACTCTGCAGGTTGCAGGTCAGTTTTCAACAAACCCGAGACGCGGGGACCCAGCCTCCTCCTCGACTATTTTATTTTGACGGGCTCTAACAAGAGTCTGGTAGAAGGTGAGCGCCCATGGGACAGCCGTGTTGACCAGGCCTCTGGTCGGAAGGCGTCGAATTCGCAACGAGTTTTGCTTTGAGTGTCGACCCGGAGAGAGGGAGCTGGCTCTGCCTCGAGGTGATGGACCTGTCGCTCAACTGAAAGTTGTGCACACCACTTATCAGCACATGGCTCTCGTTCTAATTCACCTCGTTCCTTCCAAATTTTGGTTCCGCTTGACGGCCCTGTCCATGATTTGGATGGGGGGGCTGGTGAGGGAGGCGCATATGCTGGCCAACTCTCTTACAGTACACTTACTCTTTTTTAGTTTCCGACCAAGTTATCGTCTCACATGTGGCCCCCCGGCCTATAGAATGTATAGAATGTATAAAATTTATCGAAATTTATCTCATTCATCTTCTCTTCCTCTTTCTCTTTAATTTTTATCCTTACTTTTTCACATCGTCTCTCGGTCCGACGTCCTTTCAACTAAGCTGAAGGTGGCGGCTCTGGTTTCCGACTGGGCGACTCTGCGACTGTGTTGCGTTTGCGTTGTCCGTTCAGCCCGCCTTGAACACGGCCAACGTCGTCGTCTCAGCTGACCTGGCTGGTCGCAGTTTCACGGAACAATGTCTGAAGAGAAAAAATCACTCGAACAACAGATAGCACCTCCTCAGGACGAGCCACTTGGAATAGATACTGAAGCCCACAGCGGCCGCGATCGATCGACTAGGTAAGTCGCGCTTGTCACCCCAATTGTTTTCACTTTGGGGAAACAGATCAAATGCTGATCGAAATCCTTCACGATTGCGCCCCCCCAGCGACGCGCATTTCCCGCCAAACCCTCCTCCAAGCTCTCCCCATGGCGCCATCGTTATCCCGTTCTCCCTCCCGGCCCCTCCGTTTTCAGAAGAAGGAGATACTTCATTCTCAAGATCCATAGATGCAATCCTTGCAACACAGACCGAACGAGAGGTCGCCGAGGAGTGCGTACCGCTTACTTTATCCACAACCCTCTCCCTGCGCCACCAGATTCCCCTCCTTTGGGGATTCTCCAATCCATGAATATTATCGTTTTTGAATGCATGGCTGCAATAACATCCCGATCATGTGTCACCGGTCAAATGATTTCCTTCCAGTGATCTTCTAACCATTTCGCTAGGGCCCGCAAGGCTGCAGCCTTGTCGAAACGTGCTTCAAACGTCCTAAAACTTGCTCAGGAGAAGGCAAATCTCGAAAAGGAACTTAGGGAGCTTGAAGAGAGATTGGGGCAAATTGAACGACGTTCTATAGACAATGGTGGTGCTGGGAAAGCGAATACGAGTACATCGACGGTCGGAGAGACGTCCCGACCATACAAGGGTTCTTGAAGCGAGAGAATAGAAGATGAAATGACTGTCTGCTGTGGTCTAGGCGTAGAAGCCGTCGACTAGATGCAGCGTTTTGTACAATATCGACAAGAAGCAATGCCCCCGAAGATCGAAATGGAACTCTATCCCACAGAAGTTCACTTTGCGCCCCCAAAACGGCTAGATTCATATTGGATTTCTACGCATGTTAGTCCAAGCGACGCCTTGCTGAGGCGGCGTGTTGACCGGCAAGGAAGGTCACTTGAAAACCTCTCTAAACTCGATCAATAGGATATTTCCAACAGTCACAAGATGTTCATGACGTCGATGAATAGCGATCTCAGCTGGTTCTATTCTCTTCGAGGACGAACAGACCCAGAAGGATGCTGTCAGAGAGGTTGACCTAATCCGGTTTCATGGATATTCTATCTTCTGAGGGTACATGAAATAGCCTTTGTGAATTTCACTCTGGTTTGGAAAACTTTTCACTGATCATGGATAGTGGGCGATGCGTTCACCGGACCGACTGCGTCCTCCTGAGGATATTTTTCGCTTAAGATATACCCAAATTTTTGAAGCTTATCCTTTGCCTTTTTCAATGTTTGGTAGCGGTCGTTTCGGGTCCATTCAAATGAAGGCTGTTTCCAGCCTCTCCTAGTGTGTTTTGTGTTTGTGTACTTTTTACTTTTTTACTCCGATACTGGCGGTCCGTCTGTCAGACTGCCGGCCAATCCAATCGGCCAACGAATACAACTTGGAACACTTGGAGTCTGCTAAAAAGTGGGAAGAATATGCGCAACAGCCGCGGATGCTACTGCGGATACGACCGCAAATGCCACCCTCGATGACCGGATGCGATGCTTCCAGTTGAAAGCCGCAAACAGTGGACCACATGAACGACAAGCTTGGCCTCTTCGACAGCATCGATACCTCCAACGACTTTGCACTCTCTTTGGAGCTCTAATTCCTATCGATTAAGCCTCCAAGGCTTTCTACAATTTCGACCTTTTCCTACTTTCTGCCCCCGGGGTCGAAACAGAACGAGGAGTGAGATAGCGGAGCACCAGACGACAAACAGCGCCGCCTATAATCGCTATATACCATCTATAATCACCAGTGACAATAATAGTCATGTCTTTCATCACTCCAACACGATCCGCGACCCTACCTGAAGATCTACAAGAACGGTTTCATGCAAGAGCCATGAAAGCTCAGACGAGACGTCGACGTCTCGTCTTACTGTGGTCTTATGCTCCAGACTGGTAAGCAAACCCGCTGGCTACCCGCGTATCCACCGCCAAGCGTACTGCTCACTGCCGCACGCGACCTTGGTATGCGCCGTATTTCGTGACGTGTATCGCTGATCTACTTTGTAGGATTCTTTGCATAGTCTTAGTGTTAGTATTCGAACACTGAGATCCAGAAATCCCATTGACAGAGTTTCCTTCAGTGGCCTATTCTACTCTCTCGATTACATCGAGGGTTTTCGAAGAGAATTCGATCTCACAGATACCTCTATTCAACATTCTTTTACTGTTCACGAACGTATTCCTGTACGTCTTTGCCTCATGGGCTGAACTCGTTTGGGCGCCCATTTAACTCATAAATTTGTGGCCAGAACCGAATGCTGCTGATATACGCGGGTGCAGCGCCACTTGTCATCCTACCGATCGTCAATCTCTTGACAATTAGATCCTGGTGGGACTTTCACTCCAGTTGGCTTGGCCGTTGAGTACCTTTTTTTTTGTTTTGGACGATCCACGCCGATCCCAGTCACTGATATGACATGTGGTTTCCCAATAGTTCTTCTCTCCCTCTCCTTAACCGGTGCCGTTTCTCAAGTCGTAAAAGTCGTGGTAGGGAGACCTCGTCCAGACCTCATTGCAAGATGCCAGCCTATGGCCGGAGCAACCAATAACCCGGTTTACGGTCTCGTCACGTCTAAAATCTGTACTCAAACCGATGTCGCGATTATGAGAGATGGGTTTAGGAGTTTCCCGAGCGCGCATTCAAGTCGTGCGTCGTCTCTGCTTCTTCCTTTTTCCCGACCCAGAAATTCTGATTCGTGTTTCTCTCCACAGTGTCGTTCGCCGGACTTGGGTTCTTATCATTCTATCTGGCTGGAAAACTCCACCTTTTTGACGAAAAGGGTTATACCGGAAAGAGCTGGGTGGCTTTGACACCGCTTGTTGGCGCTGCTCTTATAGCAATATCCAGAACTATGGATTATAGACACCACTGGCAAGGTAAACCTCCACTTCTATTTTTTTTCGTCTCTCATTCCTCCACCACAACTGTCAAACTCAAAAAACGTTTGCAGATATTTTGACGGGATCGACCATCGGCATCATATTTGCATTCTTTGCTTATAGACAATATTACCCGGCCCTCAGCAGTGCCCTCAGCCATCGTCCATATTCACCTCGTATTCCATCCGAACGACGACTCCAGCGTGAACAGGTGCAACGAGACTTGGAAGGAGGCAGAGTGGCGACCCACGACGATTCCTCCCAGGACGATTTGACTAATCGAAATGGCCACCATCATATCCCCGTCCCGCATCCTCGAGTGGAACAGACCCGCCAGCAGAATGTACAATCTCATTTGACACCCCCGGAGGGATCGAACACGAGACGAGAAAACTCTCGATCGAGTGACGTTGAATCTTACGAAATGGAAACGACTAGCATGATTAGTGTTGATGGGACTGTCAAGAGGCCCCGACAGGATTTAGAGCAAGTTTGGAAACAGGGGGGAAACGATCCCCAGTGATGGCTGGTTTTTCGTGTCGTATTGCATGCTACTCAAAAACTAGAATATGAACAGAGCATTATTATTTTCTTGATAAACGTGTGATGTTGAGGTGCACCATCAAGAGTGGTGGTGGTGGTGAAGAGTGGGACTGACATCCTCTTGTCTGTGAACCTCGTATTCATAGAGCCGGCAATTATCCCCACAGAGAGCAGGCATGCCTCCAAGAAGAAAGAGAGCGTCTAATCAAGCCCTTGCGACCGCTCAGGGGCCTGATACTCCCATGGAAGAAGGTGGAGGTGAGGCTGTCGCTCAGGAAGCGGACCTCAAGTGTCCAGGGTGCAAGGATGGCGACGAGGAGTTAAACAAGGAGATTTGGATATGTTGCGATGCTTGCAAGACGTGGTATCACTGGGTTTGTTCTGGTATTGACGCCAACACAAATTCGACTGCGACGACAGGTGAGGCAGGACAGCTGTTGACCCCAGAACAAATCGACAGATGGTAGGTTTCATTTGTTTCCTAGGTCTATTCTTTTCGGTTTTTTCAGCCCCCTTTTTTTTTTCCTTTTTTTATTTTTCAGGTTTTGCAAGTCTTGTGTAGAGCAGGATCCGTCGAGGACGATGACCCTGAAACCTCCGCCTCGAAAGTCGGGAAGAAAGAAAGCACCTGTGGATTCTACTGGCTCTGACACTGTGATGTCTGAACCGCACCCAGCAGCTCCGGCGACCGAACCAGCTACAGCTGCAGCCTCGCCAGAGGTTGCAGCGCCTGCAACGAACGTGACAATCTCTGCTGGTGCTGGTGCTGGTGCTGCTCCAACGAGCACGACGACACCTGCTCCACCGAGTCCACCAGAGGTTAACAAATGGATAGCGATCGCCGAGTCGAAAAAGTATAGCCCAGACAATTTTAGGAGGATGAATGGGTCCGATATTGGGATGGAATGGATCTTGCGGGACGAGAGTGCGATGAAGGAACCGATTGTGATTGAAGCTCCAGAGGGTTTGGGGATGAAAATGCCACCAAAGGAAATGACGGTTCGCGATGTAGCAAACGAGGTTGGCCCGGACACTCATGTGGAGGTTATTGGTGAGGGACAAGTGGCAAATATCAAATTTCTTTTTTCGTTTTCTGACAATGGTGGAAATAGACGTTCAATCGCAGTCTAATTGTCCTGGTTGGACTCTTGGGAAATGGGCCGATTACTATCATTCGAATCCCACCGAGCGGGATAAGATCCGCAATGTCATCTCGTTGGAGGTATCTGGTACTCCGTTGGGCACAAAAATACTTCCACCACGCTTGGTTCGAGAACTCGATTGGGTAGAGAAGCACTGGCCACATAACAAGAAACAGCTGGGTCACTACCCTAAGGTGCAACTGTACTGCCTTATGAGCGTCGCTCAATGTTGGACCGTAAGAGATACTCTCTTTTTTGTTGTTATGGACGTGCATTGATGCTTGTCCTCATAGGACTGGCATATCGACTTTGCGGGTTCATCCGTATATTATCATATTCTTCATGGATCCAAAGTTTTCTACTTCATCAAACCAACAGCTGCGAATTTAGCTGCTTATGAACACTGTAAGTTCCATACTTTGAATGTAAAGGAAATTTCTGAGTTTACAAAGGGTCTGGCACGGATATCCAAAATCACACTTGGTTGGGAGATATGGCGGACGAGGTCGTTCGAGTAGAATTGACAGCCGGTAATACCATGATAATTCCTACAGGATGGATACACGCAGTGGTGAGTCTCATAAAAGCAGCCACCTTTCCTGCCTGATGCGACTCAACAGTATACACCCGCGGATACGCTCGTCTTTGGAGGAAACTTCCTTCACTCCCTGAATATGAAAACCCGTAAGTCATCTCCCTTTAACAAACTGGATCGGCTAACTCCTTGCAGAGCTCCGTGTACGAGATATCGAAATCCGGACACGAGTACCCAAAAAGTTCAGATTTCCATTATTTACAAAGTAAGCTTAGCTTTTAACAACTAAGATTTGCCTAGACAAGTCCCCATAGACTCTGCTGGTACGTGGGCGAGAAGTATTGCAAGGACCTCAAGGCAAAGGAGGATTTCTCCCCGCGGGTTCTAAAATCCCTCGATGCTTTGGCTGGATTTCTTGTCTCGGAAGCTCGAACCATCGAACGTGGATCCGAAGTGGCAAAGAAGGAAGCCAAAGAAAACGTCCCAACAGATCGGGTAAAGGATGCATCCCTGTTGGCAAGAGAACTTCGTTGGCGTGTGCGGTCAGCTGCAGGGGTTGATTCAGATACCGAACTTGGAGGAGATGGTGATGAGATAGTTCCTATCAAACGTGAGCCCGGAAGCGCTCGTCAGGGTATTCGAAAGCGAAAGGATGATCACTCGACGCCCCTCTTTAAAAATTGGCAAGTACCAGAATGGAGCAATGTCGAAAACTTGCCGCTAGAAGTCGCACACGATACGGTCAGGGTCGAAGATGTGGAGAAAGAGGACGGATGGATGGCGAAAGAGGGAATTTCGGGAGACGTAATGCGTAGCAAGAAGAGGAACGGGATCACAAAAATTAGGAAATTGGATCAAGGTGCGATTGAGCGGTACTCGGTAATACGGACAGTGGAAATTGTGACACCAAGTGGTGCTTTACCCAAGAAGGAGCCCCTGTAAACTATGCATGAGCTAATATGTATCTTTTTGTTCTCTTGACACGGTGTGCAAATATTCTTGTATTCATGAGAGCCATCATTGTATCTCACTCTTGAACCTGACCTCTTCAGCACCTCACGCGTCATGCTCGTAGACTATGGAAGCGACAGCGACAGTAGTGAAAAGGAGCAAGTAGAGAAGCCGTCAGCATTAGTAACAAAACCACAAGCTCCAAAACCACAACAAGCATCGTCTTCTTCCTTGTCCACAGTGCTTCCAAAGCCACGAAGGCGCGATGGACCTCTCAAAATTACATTAGAAGCCCCAAAAATTACCAAAGAAGACGAAATTTCGCAGCCGGAATCACGTCCTGCTAAAAAATTGAAGCTAGACGGAGCGGGCGGCTCATCTTTACTATCCATGCTGCCTGCGCCGAAGAATAAAAATCCTACGTTGACGCAAAAGAAAGGGGGAGCGGCTTCTAAACCCTTGGGAATGTTTAGTGTCTCTGAGTCGAGTGCAGTCATCGACGAGGAGCCAAAATCTAGTTCTTTATCGTTAATACCTCCCTCTCGAGCTGCAAAGGCAAAAGAGAAGCCAGTTTCTCAGCAGGAGGCACTTGTAGATTTCTTTGCTATTGGTGAGCTCCTCTGAAAGACTGCAATATGGAGTTGACATCCTGCTATATAGAAACAACTTCGTCGAGTGGAACGAAAGGCTCATCAACAAGCGAACTACCTTCTCTACCTACCATAAAACCCGCTGCTCCTACAGTCAAGGAATTTGTACCACCCGTTCCGACTCCAAACGATCCTTATCCAGGATACTACCAAAAACCTGATGGAGAATGGGCGATGCATGACCCGAACTATTACTGGTCTATTGCCAAGCAGTGGCAGCAACAACCCAACGTTGAAGAAACCGATGAAAGGAATAAGAGGTTGGGTAAACGACGAAGGCAATGGGAGGGAGAAGAAGACGAACTGCAGCATGTCAATGCTGTCGACGAGGCAAGTAAAGGTAGGGCAGAGATTGAGCGTACAAAGTCAATTACGGTGGATATTATTCGAGCTGGTCCATCTGCTCCTAATATGACCATGACAGTGAGTTCACGTACAAGACTCCCATTGGGTGCTGATTTTCTTTCTTATAGGCTGCTAGGGCGTCCTCACAAGCTCGTTCTAGGCATCAGCTATCCACTCTTCTCACGGATGCATATTCAAGGCGCGCAGAAATAGAAGACAAGATCGCAATGGTAGGTCGAGGCCATTACGACAACAAGAACGAAATATTCATTTTATTCTAGGCAAAGCGAAATCGCAAAGAATCCGGAAATAAATATGGTAAGAAATTGTACCACTTCCCGCAGCAGCTCATTGCAGACTCACCTCCCATTGCAGGCTTTTGACCATCGTTTCCTGCTGATAGCTCTGTATTCGTTGTAATTTATTTATCATGTACTTTGTTTAATCAGTTTGTCTTATTCGGAAACTGTTTGGTGTTCTTTCTGTGGCACTGAGACTCCAGCTAATCTTGACCTTGACCACATCATCGTGATGGTAGAGAAACTGAAAAGTCAGAAACAACGATGTCATTATGTGGTTCTATGCTTACGTATGCATTAGCTGTGATATTCCTGTCGTTCTTTCTCGCCGTGGGCTTCCTGCTCATCATCCTGTCCTGCGCGCTTTGGAGTAACTGGCTTCCACTGCTCGTCGGTGAGTGTTGCGATGCAATAATGAGGTATCATATATGCTAATTGTATAATTAAAGCCTTAATATTTGTCCTCGCACCGTTACCAAATACGTTATTTGCCCATTGCGGCTCGGACGACTTTGGGAACGAATATGAAAGTACTCCGGCCGTCGACTTAGGGCGCTTTATCACCTCTATCGTCGTCGTGAGCGGGTTTGCCCTCCCACTGATCCTTCAACATGCCGAAGTTATCAAGCCAGCCGCTAGCTATATGAGTATTGTCGGAGGCGCCCTAGTCTACGGTACTATCATCGCCTATACAGCGGTCTTCAAGCAAGAATCCGATGAATTTTAGGAGTCTGTCGACGGGACCTAGCTGCAATCAGTGCAATTGCTCACTTGCTTTTCACGATGCTTTTGTAACGTACCGTCAGCACCGATTTGGGTTGTAATCGTATAAACACTTTATTTCTTTTACTCGTTATGGTGTTGGTACAGTATCAAGTGCGTGATTACAAGGTCTTCACCACCACAACCACATATCGGCCGTTATAGCTCCCTTACAATCACCTTTAGTTCCCCCTCTCCAGATCTTGCTTGGTCCCCGAGTATTCTTACTTCCGCTACAAATTCAAACTGGCCCTCTGCGACGAAACAAACAGGGATTTCGACTTCTTTCGACGCTTTGCTTTCCACACGACCGATCGGAATATCCATAAGGGTTCCTTCAACATGGAAGTATTCGAGCGGATTTGCTGCGATAGAGAGAACAAGAATCTTGGACTCGGCTAGCATAATGATGGGTCAAGTGAAAGCCCTGGAGAAGGATGTACTCACCAGTTGCGTTGAACACGCTGCACCGAATGATATGGAATTGGGTCGGCTGTGCGTAAACCTTACCGTTGATTGGTGGTATGGGCTTTTCTTCTCGAGAGTCTTCGCCATCCTCTATCTGTTGAAGAAGGGTTACATTAACACGAACAGGGTCCGTCTTGAGATTCTCCATCATCGGTGCTGTTAATCTTTGCTTGCGTAAGGACAAATCCCCGTTTCGACTTCCTCCTGGCTGAATAATTCTTGAGGCACAAAACCAGACCGGGGGATCACACACATACCTCCTTCCAGCGCGCCGTAATACTATTAAATAGCTCCTCACGATACCAGAATAATTCTTGCTGGACGGATTGGTTCATGTTGCCTACCGGAGCTTTGGATACAACGAATTGTCTGTCCGATAGGGAGGGGATTGGTCGCGATATCTGCTCAACAGGAAGAAATATTCGACGAAGAGGAAGCGTTATTCTATGAAGGTAAGTAAATCAACACATATCGATTTGACTATCCGTACCGGGATGTAGAACCTGGCGGAACGAGACGAGAGCAGGACACGGCCTCCGTGCCTTCTTGCTGTCTCTCGAAGTGTACTTCAAAGGGTAATGCGTATGAGTTCCTAACGTCGACAGTGAAGAGGCACCAGTCACTCTCGCTATCCACTTCCAACAGGTTTCGTCTGGTCTTTTCATCTGCGTCGAATTCCTGCTCATCTAGTGGTAGAGTTGGAATTGGCGAGAATGGCAATATGTCCATTGAGCTGCATTCTAAGGTTTGGTTGACCGTGACTAGGACCGGGTATAATATCTGGCGGGTATAAAAAGAGTCCGTGGTATCGGTGCCAATATGAGCGTATGCAATCTGGACTGTGCCGCTGACACTGGATATTGTCTTGTCAAACTTGTACCTATTGCTTCTATGTCACTTACCAGCCAATTTTACCTAGGCACGATATTGTTAGTACAGCCTTCTGTCCTGGCTTCACTCCTTTTGGTTCATCCCTCGACTTCCATTGGAACACGGGTCTCCTTCGGAGGTCATATTCCGTCTCGTACGTTTCGGCAACCGACATTTCTCCTTCATTCAAGAGTCGTTGCATTGGTGCAATCGTCGAGTCGTCAAACGTCAACTTGAGGAAGTCGATTGGAAGCACAGATACATTTTCGACAGTCAATCGAATTGTAGTTCTAGAGGAAATCAACTATAGTGAATGACAAGGAGGCGGGGCCAAGGCTTACGATTCTCCATCATACATCATTACCGCCCCATGAGTTAGAGATGTCCGTCTGATCCTCAGTAGCGGTTGCTCAGGGACAACACGACACTCGACAAACTTGGTTGGTGCGGGCTCATTTGACGTCGTGGTGGGCTGAGCCCCTGTCGTTACAGCAAAACTCAAGCGTTTCTTTTCACGATGAGATGGTCGAGCGTCCAACCCAGTGAACTTAAAGCGGTCTAGCTCTGCTTCCTTCATAGTACGGCGCTTCTCCATCTTGCTCTCCTCTTCGTCTGTGGACAATGGTAAAAGAAATTCGCGAGTTTCACATCCGGCTGTTTGAGCAAAGCAACCTCGAATAGTGAGGAGACCTGGTAGTTCAGCAATTCCCACAAGTGTGACTGGGCAAAAGGAATTGGCTGGGATTGTGACTGTAACAGGTTGCGATTGAAATGGGACCCCTGAGGTGCTAAAAAATACCGCTTAGATCTGCACAGGAGATCCTATGTAAACCCACTATACCTGAGTTGTACATTCGACAGCTCGAGGTCAAACAAGAACGGGTTCTGAAGTGTGAGTATGAACTCGAGCTGTTCGCTCTGAATCAATAACGTCTTTGGATTCATTAGTAGAGTTTCCACATCTTAGGGCTACTACAGACCTGGGAGGCAGCAGAGGACCGTAGACGGGGATTATAGATAAAAGGGTCTCGGGCGCCTGATGTTGGGCTCTGGAGGCTCTCTCGAAGACCAAGCTCAGACTTGGAGTGTTCTAAAGGTATCCGTGAAAATGGAAGCCTTCATTCCATGCTGTTAGAACATCCTCATCGGACATAAGAGCTACTTACGGGACTACCTCTACGCTTACGACGGGCCTGCCAGACCAATATTCTAGTTTAAAATCTTCTCCTCGTCTCTGTGAGACCTGGATAGCGTTTTTGGCTGCGTTATAAAGTGAATATTGTTCTGGCGCTGTGAGATGAGAATACAATGCCCGCAGGGATGACAAAGAAAACTGTGAGAGAGACGCCAGTTCTTGGGGACTGTGAGATGAAGGATATACTCTCTAATTGTTGTCACGCACCAGGAAGTGCTTCGGTCACGGCAATTGCCTCCCGAACAACCCCCATCTGAAGTTCAGACCACCCGTATGTCGGTTGGCGCGAGAAGTCGATACTATTCAGTCGTTCTTCCCACTCGGGATCGTTTTCTTTCGTTGAATTTTGTTCTTGAAGAGGAACAGCTTTCAGGTTGACTCCATATATACCACAAATGTATATCAATAGTCGAAGAATGCTTCGATTGCCATCCTTTAGTTGATGTTCGCGGACAGTAACGTGTACTGAGGCAGCTAACTCCGAGAGATTGCCGTCAGCAACCCCCATTCGTGCCATATTTTGTTCCCTTCGCTCTTCCCGAGCCAAAACAACAAGATCCATGACAACGGAGACGAGCTCTCGTAGAACATAGACCTCTTTTCGACCAAACCCGAGACACGAATATATGCCTGCCATATAGGAGAGCAAATGAATTTTATCGTGCGAATGTAGATGCATGACCCATGGTCCATGTGCTTGAGCGACAATATTCGCAATTTGTGTCCTTGAGATGGTTGTCATACTCGTCATTCGCCACCTTCTGGCATTACTGGGTGGCTCCGGTGTGAAGGAAGGAGGAAGACTAGAGGAAAGCATCGTGAGGAAAGCAACTGGGCCCCACCCATTGCACGACCATATGGAGAAAAGGAATTGTGTGAATCGCAGGACGCATGAACAGTAGAGAAGAGTGACAGTTGGATAGTCCTTGCTGCCATCAGCGAGAGGGGCCTTGAAGTACATATGTATTGCCATGTTCATCCTATCCGAGATCTCTGACCATGGATCGCGGAGGGTATTTGCGGATATAGAGGTTTGCTGTAACTCGTGAGTTCACCCGAAATCTACATTTACACAGTCGCGTACAAGACCTGCACTTCCTGCCCAAGACTCAAGCACACTAGCAGTGCATAAACCCTCGAGGACGGCAGCATGCCACACAGGATCAGGTGTTGAGCGCAAATGCGTCACTGCGTCGTTGTACCTTGAGCATGTCAATCAACGGGTGTGGCAGAGAGGAGAATGACACTACCAATTCACTGCATCGCTCAATCTTCCGGCTAGAAGAAACAGATCTGCAACAACCTTGCTGAGCCTTGCATTGGGAGGAGAGTTCGATTGGAGCATTGATCGCCGGTTTTTGGCTATTGTCGAATTCCGATTTGTAGTTGAAGCAGAACTCGATGATCTCGTGAGAGTAGGGAAAGTCCTTGGGGGCGATCCAGTGATGGTTGGTTGAACCGACATCCGTGCGCTCTCACTAGAGCTTCTGGGCGAGTCTGTTCGCAACTTGAGTTGAGGCTGCTCGTCATCAGTCTCTAAAGGATAAGTTGGAAATAATGCGGAATGTAGAATTTCCCATCCTTTTGGAGAGTCGAGCGAACGAGTCTACCACGTTCTCGTCAAAAACAAGACAGGGGGCCCAGGTTTGAGACTCACTAGTGATGCAAACCCCGCTAATATTTGAGAGCAGAATCCTGCCAGAAGCATCCCAAGATGATTCGATATCTTGGCTCCTAAGACGCTGGGGATGATTTCTAAACCATTGTCCTCTGCGTTTAGTTGCGTATGCTCTACACTGTCCTCGAAAGCGAAACAGCTTTGTGCCAACGGATAGGGCGAGTTATATGGATACATGTGTTTAACCTTTTTATGGAATTCGGCTTGGAGAGCATGGAGAGAGGTCGAAGCCGAACAACTGGCTATCCCGATAACCCCCAAAGGAAACAGTGATGGTCTAAATAGTGCCAATGAGTGGTGCCAGATCGGGGGTGGATGCGACACGAAATCCAGATGGAGATGGCCATTAGATGCGGCAGGCGGCATAAATCTCGCTATAGAATTGTATCGACGTCAGGAAAGGCGTGTTTAAAGTCTGTTAACACACTTCTATCGTCGTTACGAACCGGCGGTACATCCACGAGAGGGATGGACTCAAATGCTCGTAGAAGAGCGTTCCACTCCTCGTATGCTGCTTTTGAGATGCTTCCAACGGGAATCACCATTATCTTAAGTCGAGCCAGAGTTGAAAATGCATTCGATTCCATTTATTGTTTGGGGAATGCCGAACAATTCGTCGGAGGCCAAGGTCGAAGGAGGTTCCGAGTTGAGCTCACTTGGACACGTCTACTACTCAGCCATGGTCTGTGGCCATCTTCGCGGACCACATTAAACATTTCTTCTGATATTTTTATATACAGGGATTCAGCGACAAAGCCCTCGGAGGGCTGATGCTCGTGACAGCAGCCTTTGTCTTTACGTATTATACCTTATGGGCATTGATACTGGTATGATACAGTACTATTTTGTGGTTCAAAGCTAATATCACCGAAGCCATTACTTCCAGCTGACTCTAACTTCCATAATAAATTTCCTCCTCGGGAGTGGGCAGTCAGAATACCAGCAGCCCTCCTTCTCGTCGGACTTACGGGTATTGGTGGGATTCTAGGAGTTGTCATGATGAAAGAAGCTAAAAAGCAAAGGGAGAAACGGGCACTGAAATCTGCATGACCTCTCCAGGAGCAGGTTCGACATTACCTACCGTATTCTCTCAATCATCTGAGGGTTTTGGAAGCATTCCCTTGTATCTAATCGTATTTATAGGACTTGATTCCTTTCAACCACTAAGACTTGTGCGAGCATTTCGTCAATGACAGAGCCCGGTTCAATACCATAGTTATAGGCCGTTTCATGTAGTATTTCTCCGATAGTATTAGACTTATCCTGGTTGTGGTTCATTTCACAAAGGCGGCATTATTTGTCCTTTTGTTTGCGCACGCGCTTGGAGCCTTTGTGCCCGACATTGGCTTCCAGATAGACAATGAGGGTGCTATGCGTAGCAGAAAAACCATCAATAGCGCGCTCAATTACGGATATACTCTCTGGAGGTCGATACCAAACGGTTAGCCTAAGCGTGTAGCTGCAAGGAGTAATTGCTAAGCTTTTCTACGTGTTGCAGGAGAGGAATGGCAAAACAAGTAACTTCTGCTTCGACTATCCACGTACGAACGCGTCTTTCACTGTGACATACGTGGCCGGGCATATCACTGAGCTCGACTTTCCCGAAACGCATCGAAAATGGAGCTCTTGCGATCCATTCCAGCTTTTTGATGCCCCAGTTGAAATAAAATACCCGGATCGTGTCAAAGATTTGGTTCGAAACATTGAAACGCGCGCACGAGCGGCGGAAGTTCTCATGATATGGACCGACTGTGACCGAGAGGGGGAGCATATTGGATTCGAGATCGCCCAACTTTGTCAAAAGGTTAATCGTAGAATAAGGGTGCAACGGGCTCGTTTCAGTGCGATCATTCCACAGTGCGTCTCTGTTTGCACCAATTGCACCAAGACCGGCACTCAGCTCCTGTTTCTAGGCAAATTCACCAAGCTGCTCAGAATCCTGTCGAATTGGATCTTGCACAAGCAGATGCCGTCTATGCTCGTCAGGTTTTGGACCTGCGTTTAGGAGCTGCATTCACTCGCATGCAATGTCTTTCATTGCAGAATCGTTGCGGTAATATTCTCGAGAACAAGCTCATCTCTTACGGGCCTTGTCAGTTCCCTACACTGGGGTTCGTGGTCTCAAGATATGAGCAAGTTAAGTCGTTCGTACCGGAGCCATTTTGGTATATATTCTTGGCTCTCAGTAGACCTGGTGACGAAGAAGGAGCAGAAAGACAAACCAATTTTACATGGAGACGCGGCCATTTGTTTGACTTGGAGATAGCTGTCATGCTTTATGAGATGGTACTAGAGCAACCTATCGCTACCGTCACAAAAGTGGTGAAGAAGAATACCAAGAAATGGTGATTCTATTCTCCAATAATGATGTATTTCTTATTTGCCCACAGGAAGCCTTATCCCCTCACAACAGTAGATTTGCAAAAATCTGGATCTCGCTTGCTTCGAATGTCGGCTAAGCAAATCCTCGACGTATGTCTCATGTCTGAGAATTGAACATTAGGCTCACGTTTTCCAGACGGCGGATGCCTTGTACCAACGAGGAATTCTCTCGTATCCTCGCACTGAAACCGACCAATTCGATGATCAGTTCGATTTCGCAAGTTATATACAAAAGCAAACTGCTAGTCCAGAGTGGGGTGCATTCGCAACGCGACTGGCAGCGGGTGGCTTCAATAAACCTCGTAAAGGCAAAAAGAACGACAAGGCCCATCCGCCCATTCATCCGACCGCCTACGCCGGAAACTTGGTCGGGAATGAGAAAAAGGTTTATGAATACGTTACTCGGCGCTTCCTGGCGAGTTGTTCGAAAGACGCAGAAGGCTTCCAAACCACCATTACTGTCTCCGTAAACACTGAGGAGTTTTCTGCCAATGGTATGTACTTGAATGCCTGAATCTTGGAAGCATGGCTCTGAATGCTTCATAGGGCTACTAGTGTTGGAACGAAACTATCTTGAAGTATTTCCTTATGACAAATGGACGAGTCATGAACTGCCGAACTTCGAAGAAGGAGAAGAATTCATGCCCACAATTTGCGAGCTGAAAGAAGGCCAGACTACGAAGCCGTCTCTTCTTACCGAAGCCGATTTGGTAGGCCTGATGGACAAAAACGGGATTGGTCAGTAGTTGTCTTCAAAATCTGCGAGTTTTGTATTCAGTGTAACACAGGGACGGACGCAACTATTGCACAGCACATCAATACCATTGTAGAGAGGGAATATGTGATGGAGCGGTTGGAGGGCAAGACTAAATACCTCGTTCCCTCTACTCTTGGTGTCGGACTCGTCCATGGATACAACCAGATCGGGCTAGAGAAGAGTTTGAGCAAACCCCAGCTCCGTCGCGAGGTATTTGGGTAGTAAATTCCTATTGACTAAATCTAAACGCTTGCGCACCTTCCATATAGACCGAACGCAGTATGGTACAGGTCTGCGAACGCGCGAAAAGCAAAAATGATATGCTTCAAGAAAGCATTGATCAGTATAAAGAAGTGTTCATTCTCGTCCGGAGAGAATTTGGTCTCGTGGTGGAGGTATTTTAGTTCATGTTCTTTTAGAAGCCGAGCTTATTCACGTCATAGAGCGTGAGGCATTACGTCCAAGGACTAGGTCAACCCCGGGGCAATGAGGATGGTAATGATGGCGAGGGGCGCAGGAATGCCAGAGGACGAAATCCTCGTCCAAGAGGTGGAGCACCAGATAGGAACGACGGACCGTCCGATTCTGATGATGGTAAAACTTTTTGTTTTTTTGTTTTTGTTTTAAGGACATATGTTTAACTGACGGGTTGTCATTTACAGATTTCGACAACGGTCCTCCTGGAGCTCCAGCAGCCGCAAGAGCCGCAAGAGCGCAAAACCCAGCAGCACCACCTCGATCCGAGTCGACTACTGGCAGCATAAATTGCCACTGTGGCGTGCCAGCGATGCAACGGACGTCGGGAACAGAAGCGACGAAAGGCAGAAAATTTTGGCGGTGTGGTGGAGGCCCAAACAAGGATTGCGAGTTCTTTCAATGGGTCGATACTCCACCTAGTCGTCCCGCTACAGCCACAGAGAGGGTTTCAAAGCCGGCCACAGGAAGAACGAACGAGGCAACTATGAAGGGGGTTAAACGCAAGGTAGTACTAGCTCACCTTTATAGGATTATGACTAAGACCTCCTGCAGCAATTAGATGATAACGAAGAAACTCGCCAGTGTCATTGCAAGCAGGATGCTGTCAAAAGGACTGTAACTAAAGAGGGACAGAACAAAGGTCGCATCTTCTGGAAGTGCCCGAACCCTGAAGATTCGCAATGTAAATTTTTCGAATGGGGAGACGAACCGGCTGGTGGGCCACAGTCGTCCGGAGCAGTGTTTGGCGAATCCAGTCGCCAAAACTCTGCTCAGACCGGAGAGTGCTACAAGTGCGGTCAGACGGGGCATTGGTCGAATGGTAAGCACTCCGTCGCCTCCATACGCTTTGTCCTGATTCGTTGAAGCTTGTCCTACTGGAGTGCAAAGCACAAATGCAAAGGCCGGAAGCTCCAACAATGCTGATACTTGTTACAAATGCAACAAGACCGGACATTGGGCGAGCAGTATGTGTGTTATTCTGTACTCGGGCAGCTAACTCAGAATTTTCCAGATTGTCCGAACCCGTCATCTTCTGCACCGAGTGCAGTTCCCAATAAGAAGCTACGTAAAGCAGCAGGTCTTGATTTTGACAGTCCCAATACCAGTTCTGGACAAGTAGGAGCGTGTTTCAAATGTGGACAACCCGGTCATTTCTCAAACAACTGTCCCAGTGGACCATCGTTCACGAGTGGTAGAGGCAGAGGTCGAGGAAGAGGTAGAAATGTCTCAGGAGGGAAAGGTGGTCGAGGGAGAGGGTCGGCAAAAGGACGGGGCTCAAAAAAGGGAGGGTCCTCCTTTTCAGCAGCAGATGATTGGTAGCTCTTTATTTGTACCCTGTATTTCTAGGTGTATACAGTATTACTTCTTGCTTTCCTATTGAAATCGGTCACAAGCAGTAGTATTTGTCCGTTGCTTGGCCCCTTCCTCAATGTTGAGGTTTCAGGTGTGGACACCGACTCGGAGAAAGCTGTCGTATCTGACAGTTCGGAGTGGAAGATATGCTCCTCGTATGCCTAATACCCGAAATTATGCCTCAACATCACCCAACACGAAGCCGTCGAACACCCATTCGACACAGAGTACGCGTTTCTATTCAATCTCTTTGTGGTATACTTTCTCAACTATCAGTAGACAAATCATTTTTCTCTATGCCGTCTGGGAGAAAACCTCAGATTAGCATGACATTTGGTGTCGCGATGATGGTCTTCGGGTTGATTGGATGGATTTACTACCCCGAAGTCGCTCAGTACGAAATTGAGAAACGCAAGGGACTGAAGAAGAAACAACCTGAAGACGTTTCCTTGAGCCCGAAACCATGATTTACCCACCATTGACTCCAAATGTTTTACAGGAGCTCAGAGGGCAGTGTTCATACATAGTATCAGGGGAAAATAGGTCGAAGTCGAATAACAAAGCTCCCACCTGTGTTGGGTATTGTCTATGGTAGTTTCGATGTGCCTGTCATATATCATCGTGAACAAATTCCATACAATGAAGCGACAGTGGTAGGATCTAGGTTGTTCCTGACCATTGCAGCCTGACCCAACAGTCAGTTGGATATGGGGTTTGGCAGCCGCGAGGAGATTGTTTCCGTATTCGATTCCTTTCGGGAAGAACTTGACGCAAACAATGATCGTCGAGAGCGAATCATCAAGGTGCTCATCCCAAACCTGTCAGATCGACTTTTACAGAGGTCACTGAATAGTTGGTGACATGTAGCAATCACGAGAGATAACAATTCTTTCCAAACGAACCATCTTCTTGTTACACCGCATTGCAACCTCGGACAATAAACAAGACAGGCCCGACGCGGTGACGGACGAGGAGCGAAACAGTAAGACGAAGTGAGGATATGGGTGTCAATAATCCTCACGATCGCGTTAGTTCGATCAGAATCTGATGATTCCTTGGTGACTGCGGAGAGAAAGCTTCAAGAGATCCGCAAGAAGCCTCTCAAGCAGCTTGCCATAGATATACCATCGCAATCCGCATACTGGCAACACGAAGTTGATCTATTTCTCTCTCTATTATGGTCTACTTATCAATTTCTAGAAATCCATCACCCCAGGCATTCAAGAATATATTGAGGCAGTCTCATATATGCATTTCATCAGAACAGGTCAGCTCATACAATATGAGGAGATGAAAAAATGGCTATCGGATGACTCAGGTGTCCTGGTTGGGTCCATTCATCAGCTCAGCTCTGTTGCCACTCGAAACTGATAGATGTGCGTAGCTTATACCTCTTCCTTTCGACGAATTCCTACTGGGCATATCGGACCTTACGGGAGAACTCATGAGATTCGCTATCACGTCTATAGCGCGAGGTGGTGGAAGGGCAAAGGCAGAAGATGTTTGCTCTTTCGTGCGGAAATGCAAAGCAGGTAGGTGACTCTGGCCCTCTTCTAGCCCTTCTTATTGTAGTTTCAATCAATACTTACCGCTATTCTACTACAGACTTTGAACGTTTCACACCTTACGTTCGCGAATTGTCCAAAAAACAACAAACTACCAAACAGTCTATGCAGAAAATTGAAGAAGGTGAGCCTAAATAACCCGAAAGCATGCAATCACTTATTAATATGGGTTGGATAGCCAACTATGCTGTCAAGCTTCGCCTGGCCGAGTTCCAAAGCAGCCCTGATCTCCTCGATGATATTGCCAAACGTAGCATCACACTACCACAACGACGTCCAATGGATGAAAACAACAATGGGGATATTGAAACGGATTGACCGCATCGGGATACTCGCCCCACGGAGCTACAGAACGTTCTACTCAAATCAATTTCTCCCAAAATTCCGACGTAGTGTCAACTTCTAAAACACCTCGTATAGATGATAATCACACGCGAAGTCTTTGGCCTCAGCACACCGACTTCGAACACAATTGCCGCTTTCTCTCAATGCCATCACTCAGATATATGGATAGTATGTACCGACAATCTCCGATAACGTCCCATGGACATACGATTCGGTTCCAATCACGTCAGAGGGCAACGAAGAGGTGGTACGATACTTGGCGAGGGTTGATGGATATAACGCTTCATATATACACAAATCTGCCTCAATTATTTATGTTCATATGCAAGCCAACCAATATATCGTAATCAAGGTGAAAATGATCGACATCCGACTACTCAGGTCCTCAAATAAAGATACTAATCGA
>WSTP01000069.1:3657-13771 GCA_019627735.1 Serendipita sp. 400
TGTCCTTGATATTATGTTGTCTTATTCCACATTATTACCAGTTTCGATAAAACCTGTCCTACGTACTATTGAGAGTGCAAATGTGTCATGGTCACAACCAAGCTGAAGAGTATTAAAGTTTGCCACAACTTCGCTCAAAGCCACCATAAACACCTGGGTAATGCATGATCAGCACTAGGTCTCAGATTATTTTGGGATATCCTTCGTATGAGTGTTTGATAGAAAATTGAACACTGAGGGGACCAAAGGAGTGGTGAATTAAGGTCAAATGTAAGGAACAATACTACGTCGAATGAAATGGTAAAGCCATAAGATCAGTATATATACCCTTTCTCTTCCTCCTTCCTCCATTTCTGCTTCTTGCGGTAGTTTTCTCTACGTTCAACCTTGTCTTTCCGCGTTGCACCTCTCATACCGTTTCCAGCTCCAAGCGACTTGAGTAGTTCCTGGATCTGCTCCATCGAGGCGTCCTCCTCAATGCCGCCAGAATCGTCGCTACCTAGCCTCCGAATTCCTCGTTTGCGGATTACTTCTCCGTTCTTTGCATCGTGAGGAAAAAGGTCGCCCCAATCTGATTTACGGGCATCGTAGTATTCTGTTTTACCTTGCGATTTTGGAATGACGATACGCGCGATTTGGCCTAACCGGACGGTAGGTTAGTGGCTGTTACACGGCCGATATGAAGGAAGCTTGCCATTTGGAGTACAGGTGTCAAGGGTCACATGCCCTGACGCTTTCATCGGATTATGGACTGTCCTTCTCCAGTAGTACGAACTCTGCCTCAGGTACTCCTGGAGCACACGATCAGTCGACTCCGCCTTGTACCTGCGCTCGGTTTCTTGTCGTTCGCTCTCTAATAATAATACGTCACCGATATCAGGATCTCCTCCCTTGTCTTTGGGAGTCACGGGCTCGGGATCCACCACCTCAATTCCGTCACCTTGGACAGTTGTATAATCATCTGTGTGATCTGAACGTGCAGCATCGTCCGAAGAACTCCTATCCTCATCAAGTGTCTTCGATGAGAAAGAGAGGGGAAGTGGTGCTGGCTTGAGGGGTCTACGACCACGTTTGATCACAGTATAGGAATAGTAGACGTCCTCAAATGAGTTTTTGGCATGCTTGGTTTTTCTTTGGAAATCTGGACGTTGGAATCGCTGACGGAAACTGCAACGATCTGGAGTGTCCCTTAGTGGGCATTTGCCATCATGAGCACACTACAATGCGTTAAACAAATATACGAAGTTATTGAATGATACTTACCGGAGCGACCACATGAGCCCCTGGTTCATTGCTTTTAGCGTTTCCGAGTCGAAGTAGGTATTCCCTCGCGTCCGCTACAGCCCTAAACCCATCTACAGTTCCCTGGTCAACAATGATCTGCTTCCGATCAGTAACTGAACTCCTTATCGATCTAAACGACTAACCATGGTCTCTGCTTCAGATTCCCACATCTCCTTGACTAGTTGCTTTCGAGCAGCTGGTGTAGGTAACTGGGAGAGGACAAAGGCGGAGATGGCTAAGCATTTCTCTTTATCCATTCGTATTTGTTCTAAGTCAAATTCATCTAGGTCTCTCCAGAACTGTCTGTGCATGACATTGCACTCTCCTGTTGATGCATCTACAGCACGTGAGATATGCAAGCCAAACAGCAACGGAAACCATTACCACTGCCAATTCTTTCCGCCACGGACGTCAAGCCTCGGCGGTTGTCAAACCCTATATAGCGCTTCAAACTCGTCTCTTTGACTAGAGTTTCCTGATTATCCCATCCTTCGATCTGCTTTCCGAAGAAAGTCAATGTAGACCTAGAAGTTATTAAGAAAGAGCGCAGGTGCTGGTAAGAGAACTCCAGATACCAAAAAGCGGCTCCAGTTTGACTCCCAAAATCCAGAACCGTGTTGACGGACCAATCCAGCGGTAATCGTACTTTAAGTTCATGCAAGATAGATTGAATAGCAGAAACCTGCCCAGGAAGTGTAATTACGGCGTAAGCAAGACCCTCTCGGGCTCCTCTTGTCCGTTCTTCCTTGCGGGTATCATACTTGGGAGTGTCTCCAATCCACCGGCTCCTTTTGCCATCAGAAACAGACTGGAGGCGCCTTGCGTCTGACCTTAGCTGGTGTTTGTCGCTTTCTATACAAGTTTTACATATGCCGAGAACCCAGTCAATGAAGGTGCTCACTTTCTATCAGTGCTTGCATTGAAGTAACCATTTCAAAGGGGAGCTTGACCTGCCTAATTTTGTCACTCCCGAAACGAGCTGCTGCAGATTTTCGCTTCCATTGGATGCTCTTAACAAGTTCAGAAGACCCAACGTTCACTTGAGTGACTCTTTGCTCGTCGCTCCCGTCTTGAATATTCAAGTTTTCGAGAGGAAATGATTCGGAGATGACCTGGTCCTTACTTTGGTGTCTTTTTATGCTGGATTCGATATCTCCAAGTAGTTGTGTATAAGCTTTGTCTATTTCCACCTGAGGATGCTCGACATTTGAAGAGAAAGCTTCTGAAGTAGTTGAAATACGTCTAGAACAGGAGTAAAGAGTGGTGATTCTTGCTGTTCGTTGGAACATAAAAAGGTCGATGTCCAAACTAGGAGTTACCCAGCCTCACCCCAGACGCGTCTTGGAAGCGCGTAGATCGACCCCCCACTCCTAAGGCTCAACTACAACAGAACAGTCACACAAAAATGGATGACGATGATGCCGAGTATATGGAAGAGGTTCGTTCGATAACCCGAGAGAGCAACGCCAGCTGAACAGACGCTGCCACACCAGGACTTCGAGTATGATTCTGATAACGGCAGCGGGGGTAGTGATATCCAATCCCGAGATAAAGAGAACATGTACTATATGGCGAAAGGTTTGAACGTTGATCTCGAATTATCATCTGGCGTCTAATGCGCCAAGCAGGAAAGAAGGAAGATAATCCAGAGGAAGCTCTCAAAGCTTTCAAGGAGATAGTAGATTCCGAACCAAAAGAGGATGATTGGTATTAATGACTGTTCTCTTGGGTATCGATCCCCTGCTCAATGAGATTGCCACAGGGATTTCAAGGCGCTCAAGCAAAGCACAAAGCTCCTCTACCTCGTGTTAAACAGACCATCTGAGGCGCTCCAAACATATAAGAGGTTATTGACCTACACCAAGGCCGCAGTGACTCGCAACTACTCCGAGAAGACGATCAATGGCATCCTCGACTATGTGGGAGGAAGCAAGGGTGGCGGAACAGTAGATGTCGATATCCTCGAAAAGTTCTACGAAGCCACACGTAGTGCACTGAAGGAAGCCAAGAACGAGGTCAGCCGTTTTGCTGTAAAGCGTCGAGCCTCCCTAAATGCTTTTAGCGTCTATCCGTAAAAACGAACCTTAAACTTGCGAAATTATGGCTTGATCGTGGTGAATACAGTCGTCTCAAACGCGTATGTAGGAGAGCCCCTCATCGATGGAATCTCTAATGTGCTCTCTTAGCTACTCGCCCATCTGCAAGCCTCCGCTCAACAAGGTGGTGACGAAGACCAAGCCGCGAAGGGAACTCTGTTGCAAGAAATATATGCCTTGGAGATCCAAATGTACAATGAGACGAAGAATTATAAGAAGCTCAAGGAGATCTATTACGCGTCTGGACAAGTGACCTCGGCTATTTCACATCCGAGGGTCGTTGGTGTAATCAAAGAGTGTGGTGGGAAGATGTGGATGCGCGAAAGTGAGTTAATTGTCGCACAGATCGTCAACAGTCTGACCTTCCTTACTAGAACAATGGCAACGAGCATCCGAAGATTTCTTTAGTTCATTCCATAATTATGACGAAGCCGGCTCACCTCAGCGGATCCAAGTACTCAAGTACCTTGTGCTCGCCTACTTATTGATGGGCAGCGAAATTGATCCCTTCGACTCTCAAGAAACCAAACCTTACAAGAGTAATCCGCAAATCAAGGCCGTAACCGATCTCGTTGGTGCGTATCAGCGTAAGGAGGTACACGAAGCAGAAAAGATCTTGCGAGAGAATCAGTCAACCTTCATGGACGACCCTTTCATCGCTTCCTATATTGGGGATCTCCTACGGGCTTTGAGAACACAATACCTGATTACCCTCATCAAGCCTTACACTCGACTTGATATGAGCTTCTTGGCAAAAGTATACAATATCCGATTTCCGTTTCAAGTTACTGATATAAGTGAATATAGCAACTCAATATTGGCAAGCCTGAAGTGGAGGAAATTCTGATAGGGCTCATCCTGGAGGGCAAGGTCGACGGCCGAATTGATCAGGTCGCACAGAGACTGGAGTTGGATCGACAGTGAGTACCCGCCTATTCTACAGTCATTCTCAGTCAATATGCATGTAGTAACAATCCTGTAGCCAAATTCTAGAGAAGCGACGATATCAAGCTCTTGAACAGTGGACGACAACCCTGGAAGGCATTCACGGAGCTGTGGTCAATAAGACAGCGGGACGAAGTGGTGGAGGACCTGAAGGGTTTGAATTCGAAGGTCCAAGATGGCGCCTAGAGTAATCCATGACATGATCATCACGCTTCGAAAATTCAATACAACGTCTTTCCTTGCTACCTTGTCAAGCGACTTTGAAAGTAACTGATATACATTATTACGAGAGATAGTATTACGAACATGCCTGGTACAACGGGTCAACCGCTCTCAGAATCACTAGCCCAATCGCCCCCTCCCCCGTTTGCCATCTCCCTTGCCAAAAAGTCGTCTTCGTCCTCGTCCTCGTCATTATCATTTGGGGAGGCAGCGTTCATATCTGTCTCCTTCGATATTGCCTCCACCGCCCCAGCGACCCGCGCTGATCGAGGTTCCTCTATTGCCTCGTCTAGCCGCTGTCTCTTTGGAGAGTGATCGCCCATGAGATCATCGGCGGTATACGAAAAACGAAGCTTGGACGGGGTTGATGGTATAGAGCCGGGGCTCCTTCTTCTCTTTACCCCGCGCGTGATAGGATTAATCCCCTCCATGAGTCTACAGTATTTAGTCAGTAATTGGGGGACTAAAATAGAAAACATATGACTTTGGCTCATCTGAATCTCCTCGAGTGCCTCCCTTTTCATTTTCTTGGATTGTTATTTGATTATCGGTATCTTCTTCCATCTCGTCCTCATCCTCATCCCCATCGTCGTCACTTGCTAAAGCATCATCCACTTCTTTGTCAATGTCTGCCCAATCGATATGGAGCGCAATCCCGTCCAGAACATCCTCCTTTTGCGCAACTTCCGCGGTGTCAATACCCTCGGCAGACTCGGCTGGATCGTCAAACTGGTCTTCAAGCTGACTGGTCCAGGGATTGGTGCCATTTTCTTCGACTCCCTCAGAAGCACTAACCTGGGCCACCCTGGTTTCTTCGCCGGGCGAGACTTGTGAACCAGGGGTATTCCTAGGAGAATCCTTGTCTCGCTCTTGATTAGCACGCTGCTTTGACGGATTCTTGAGCAAGTAGTTCGACTCTGGTTGTCTCTTCCAGTTGGATATCGAGTCGTAAAGCCACTGAGGGTTTACGACAAATATGTTACCCTGAGCAAGAGCTTTATCCACCTTGACGGTACCGGGCTATCCACATTTAACAGAGGCAAGATTCCATACAAAAATACAGACCTTGGCAGCAACGAGGTGTGTTACCTCGGGATTAATATCGGTGTAGCATACTGCACCAAAAGCTGTGGCAGATTTCCATACATCCGTGCTAGCGGGGACAGTCAATAGTTAGATGATGAGTGGTGATAACGCTTACGATTCAGGGCGTTGGTCAAGAGGAAATACACTCGAGAACACGATGCCTAGATTGGCAAATGTTTGTTTCCTTCTCGATGGAATGATCCTCTGTTTCCCGGTTACATTTGCATGTGGAAGTTAGGGCGAGCAACGTACCGAGACATCCGGTATTGAAGCGAGTTTAGACCCCAGCCGTGCATCATGCGCCATATAGTATTCTTGATGCACAGAAATCAGGATTTCCTCAACTCGGTCAAGTTCGTGGTCGTCGGTTCTGAGAACTGGTTTGGGTACCTCCGAAACATGGTCAGAAGAGGACGCCTTCTTTGAATGTCCATTAGACGACGACACTTGGTCACCTGCTTCGAGCGAAGCGGAGCGTTGAGCCTTCTCCAATGGACGATCCTCCTTCAGTTGGGCAATCTCTTTAGCTTGTATCTCACGTCTCGCTGCAATATCATCCGAGTCTTGGGGAGTGTCGTTCTCTTTGGGGATTACTGGGTCTTCTGGCGGGACAACGGGTGGTAGATCTGGTATTAAGCTCTTTTGTTTTGGCAGAAACGAAGCATTGATATCGCCTGTTCCCACAAAGAATTCGACTACGAAAAGGTTATTCATGAACTGAAGACTAGTGGTGCAATACACACATGGCTTCACCTTCACGAGGTTCGGGCTCCAGTCCCAGACATCAGCTCGATCATCAATCACCACGACCATTGATTGATCCGAGGGAAAGAGTCTCTTGAGATTCTTGAAACGGTCGCCTGTAATTTAGGGAATGAGCGCTAATGTTCACGTAACACCGATTTGCTACGCACTTCCACTCTCGCTGCGAGTAAGGATGCGGGATCCGAACCATGCCCCAGAAGGATCCAACGCGGAACAGACAGCATTGGCATAGGATCGGGTTCCCATGGTATATACATGCATTTCATAAAGGTTGCTAAGATTTTGCATGAATTGGATGAGACCTGGCCTACAAGCCGAATTAGTGGGTAGAATGCATAGCTATCCGGTTGTCTTACCTTGGTTTGATGTAGAACCACTCATTCGCTGTATATCTGAATCGATGGTTTTCCGCAGGAAGTTGAAATTGAACGACGTCATTCAAAGCCGGCCAATTGACACTTTCTTCGGGAGACGGTTCGCTTGAATTCGGTGTTTTTCCCTCGGTAGCTGCATCTTTGGACTTCAGCCAATCTCCGACAGTAGGGTCTGTAGTAGCATGGAGAATGGTCTGGTCCAAGTCGACGATAAGCGATAGCTTTCTGGCCTTGAGGAGGTGCTCTGCGCTTTCCCGCTCAATTTGTGACGCTTGCTCTTGAGAGAGTAGAGGCCCTTCACCACTGTGGTCCATCTTGATCTGTGCTCTCTGTGTGGCACTTATCGACATATAGTCAATCCTGATGATGCGTGAGCTTGCGTTAGTCTGAACAAAAATCTACTGACTCGGTCATGTCCTTTCCGCAATCAGCACACATGCCCATGATTTGGGTCCCATGTTTACAAGGCTCCGTGACAACGAGTACTGGACCATAATCACTTGCGACTTCCTCTCCAAGGTCAACGTTCCAAAGTTCAACCTTTCCCTCAACATGAGACTCCCAGGTCCCGTACAGCTTGGCCTCAGTCGACTGGCCTTCGTCATCGGTTGAACGATATTTGAATGAATAATGAAGTAAGGGAGTACCCCTTTGAATGTTATCTCCTCGTGAAACAAGAAGTTTGATTATTTTAATAGGATAAGGAAGCCCGCGAGGAAGATTTAGATCAGTTTGTTCACTCATCAAGGTCGTTCGCTGGGTCAGAAAGAATAAAACTGTGAGCTCTATATCATCGAAACAACGCCCAACGATAGTGTAGTGGCTGCTGTCAATTCCGTTGAGGAGGTCGGGTCTAAGAATCGTTGATAACTTTGAACCGGTCATTGTCTTCATTTCGTCTGCACGGGAATGGCGGATGAGGAAACCCTGAATATCATTCTGGATCCAAGTAAAGGACATGGTGAAACTCTTTTAGAACGAATAGGCTTGAACGCAATCCCTTCCAATGAGCAACTTAGGGCTGAGATCGAGGATCTGATGTTGACGCCCAAGCAAGACCTTCTTACAAATTCATTGGATCAGTACCAAATGTCCGTTTACAGTTGAGCAAGTGCGGCTCATTCTAACTCAAGGCAGCAACTGGAGCCACTCGCTGGATGTGAATGATCTCTTCACGCTAGAGCCAACGCTACCGTCCTTAAAGCTCACCTATCGGAGAGAAGGACTAGATGGAGAGGTTACAGGCATTGCAGAGGTATGTTCTAATTGTACCGTCCTATTTATCAACATTGACGAGAAAAGACCCGCGTTCCAAAACCTCTCTCCGCTGTGAATTCTACATCTATGAAAAGGGCACCAGCAGCGCCGAATAGCTTTGTTCGCGGTAAATCTGGACATGTCCCCTTTTGGCCGGGAGGTCTGGACGAATCACTTGGGTTGGACGAACTTGCTTTTGAGAGACCAGATGACCACGGGCTGCAGTTAATCCCACCAGGCTTCACTCGTGGGCTCAGGCTGCCCGGAGAAGTGGACGAGGCAGATCTTCTCAACGACATTGACGAAAACTCTTCACAGAACCGAGATGAGGTACTTCAGGCAATTATTTCGAGAATGATCTCACACATCCTAGCTGTATGCTACTTCCATGGCCACGATTTCAGTTCCTGTCGAGAACTCGGACATTGATCACCTTCTACCAGTTTCAGTGAGGATTCCAAGATTCAACTTAATCGTTGTTGATTCAAATTCAGCGCTCTTTGATTGCACCAGCGGTATCAGTCAAACCGTCTCGAAAACAGGTCCCTCTCAAACGTGATTGGGCACATATCGTGGACGTCAATAAATCCATATCCCAATCTCGGTTCAAGCAACTTGTCCCCGAGATGGCACACCAGGTAATATCCTTCTCTTGCTATATCACACCGCTCACAGTAGTTTCAGTATCCATTCGAGCTTGATACCTTCCAAAAAGAAGCCGTTTATCACTTGGAACAGGGCGATTCGGTATTTGTAGCAGCTCATACATCTGCCGGAAAGACTGTGGTTGCCGAATACGCAATTGCTCTCGCAGCAAAGCATATGACACGGTATGAAGTGCTTGTATCCCTTGGTTTTGTTCTCTACTGAACTAGGTGATAAGGGCTATTTACACGTCCCCGATCAAAGCCTTATCCAATCAAAAGTTCCGCGATTTCAAGATAACTTTTTCTGCCTCGTCCGTTGGAATCCTGACGGGTGATGTGCAGATTAATCCAGAAGCGAACTGTCTCATAATGACAACGGAAATTCTCAGGAGTATGCTTTATAAGGGTGCAGATCTCATTAGAGATGTTGAATTCGTCATTTTCGATGAGGTTCATTACGTAAACGATGCAGAGGCAAGCCAAGATCAACTCCTCCCACAAGCAGAAAACTTACTCAAAGCAGCGTGGCGTCGTCTGGGAAGAGGTAATCATTATGTTACCGGACCACGTCAACATTATATTGTTATCGGCCACTGTGCCAAATGCAAAGGAGTTCGCAGATTGGGTTGGGTACTCTTCTCTTCACTTTCGGTGGCTTCTGTCGATGTTAAGGTTTGGACAGGCGCACGAAACGGAAGGACATTTATGTAATTTCTACACCCAAGAGACCCGTTCCTTTGGAGCACTACCTCTATGCTGGGAAGGAGACTTACAAAATTGTCGACGCTTCTGGGACATTCAATGCAACGGGGTGGGCTAACATTCTGGACGTTGGCACCATGCTGACCGACTCCCACTAGTTACAAGGATGCCGGGGAGGCATTACGCAGGAAGCAAGACAAGGAGCGTGAAGCTGCAGGACTTGCTCCTGTTCAACGTTTAGGTGCTCGGGCGGGTGCGCCTCAACGTGGCCAAAGAGGCGGAGGGCCGGTGCGAGGTGGCCAGCGAGGCGGAGTGGTTAAGTCAGGCCCAACGGGTGGTGCTCGCTCTTTTCATTCAGCCGACAAGAGTCTCTACGTGCATCTCCTCAACCATTTGCGCAAGAAGGACTTGCTTCCTGTGGTCATTTTCACGTTTTCGAAGAAACGATGTGAAGAAAATGCAGCAACTCTTACAAATGCCGATTTATGCACCTCCGTGGAAAAGAGCGAAGTGCACGTCGCACTAGAGAAAGCCCTGTCTCGGTTGAAGGGCACAGATAAACAATTGCCACAAATAGGGAAAATGAGAGATCTTTTGTCTCGTGGTATTGGTGTTCACCATGGAGGCCTCCTCCCTATTGTCAAAGAGGTTTGATCTGTTTATCTACTGTATCCATCTCTGACACTCGCAAAGGTAGTAGAAATACTATTCTCTCGTGGATTAGTGAAGGTACTCT
>WSTP01000069.1:14058-28594 GCA_019627735.1 Serendipita sp. 400
GTGCTCATAAGTGCCATCCCACTTCCTGACCGATCCCCTTAGATTTCAACTCTTCGGAATATGATTCTTGGAATCCCATCAAAGTTACAGTCCCAGTTTCGACTGACCTATAACATGATCCTTAACCTGCTGCGTGTTGAAGCTCTCAAGGTGGAGGAGATGATCAAGCGTAGTTTCTCGGAGAATGCGTCCCAGAAACTTCTGCCCGACCAACAGAAGAAGATAACGGAGGTGAGTATTCTGAGCACCCGGTTTGAAGTCCCTAATAACGAGATGCATCAATAGATTGACGGCAGATTAAGCAATCTCCCTAAATTACAATGCGCACTATGTTCTCCGGACATCGAAGTTGTTTATGACCTTAGTAAAGACATGGTATGGAGGCATCAAGGACTATTGGCCATGGCCGCGGGGCAATCGGCCGGGGCAAAGATATTTGCAGCAGGAAGGGTTGTCGTTCTCAGAGATTCAGTAAGCTTTAAAGTTGGTTCACTTTTGAATAACGTCATTGATGTCGCATAGCACTTCCCGGGGAGTCTCGCGGTCATACTGAAAAAGGCCCCCTTGGTATCTATCAAGGTCGAACCGGGACGGCCATTAGCGCCGCATTTCGTACTTGCTCTTGTAGATCCATCAACCAAATCGGGTTCCAAAGGTCCGTTGGGAACTTAGTGCCGGTCTCAATCTAATCAGGATGCAGACGTCGATCCTGGAGCGGTTCCACCAGTTTGGAGATTCAATGCGGAGAGTTTTGCTATTAAAGACCGAACATATGATGTCAAGGCTGTTCCTTTGACAAGTATCGCTCGGGTGACAAATCGCACAATTAAGGGGAGACCTTTCTCTCGCCTATTTGACGACGACCAATATTTTTATAGGTTGACTTGGACGCTATCTTAGACCGACAGAAAATATCTGTGATGAACGAACTGGTGGAACAACTATACGAAATCGCGGCAGAATGGAACCAAGGACCGACGTCTCAGGTGCCAGAAATCGATTGGTCGAAGATTCGTCAATTTGACTTCCAAGAAGGCTTGAAGTCGATTTCGGCATTGGAACAGCGATTAGAGGGCAAAGGCTGCCTGCTCTGCGAGCAATTCGATGATCACGTAGGTCGCGCATATCTGACAAAAGCAATCTAATGCTTTTATAGTATGCTCAAGCCCATGAACGAAAGATTCTGATGGCAGAGATTGAAACCCTCAAGTTTGCGCTTTCCGATCAAAATCTGGAGCTGCTCCCAGATTATCAGCAACGGATTGCGGTGCTCAAGGAGCTCAAGTTCCTAGACGAAAACTCCACCGTCCAGCTCAAGGGCCGTGTCGCATGCGAGGTAAAGCAGGACAGATAGTCCGTTACAGGCGCTTACCCGCGGGCAGATAAACTCTGCAGATGAACTAATCCTGACAGAATTGATTCTGGAGAATACGTTTGCTAGCTACGAACTTGACGAGGTGGTGGCGCTCCTCTCTTGCTTTGTATTTCAAGAGAAGACCGACGCGCAACCGGTTTTGAGTCCTCGACTATCCCAAGGTCGCGATGAAATATTGAGGGTAGCAGAGAGGGTTGGTCGTGTTCAAGACCGCCAAAAAGTCTCGGTTGAAGACTACGAGAAGAAGCTCAAGTTTGGCTTGGTTGAAGTTGTCTATGAGTGGTCCAAAGGCACATCATTCGAAGAGATCACTAAACTCACTGACGTCGCTGAGGGTACAATAGTTAGAGTAATCACACGACTAGACGAGACCTTTAGGGAAGTTCGAGACGCCGCTAGGGTCATCGGTGATGCAGATTTATTCAAGAGAATGGAGGAGGCTCAGATGAAAATCAAAAGAGATAGTGAGTGCACTCCACTGCCCATAGTCACTTTCAGTAACTCCCATCAACAGTTGTATTTGCTGCTAGTCTGTATTTCTAACAAACTGCACCAAATTATTGTTTCAAAACCTCAATAAGTTTGATTGTCACGTCTTTATCAACGGCGTCGACCTGATGAGCGAACACCGTCTCATGAAAAGGTGGCAACTCAATGATATCCGCTCGAAGGTTCAGTTCACCTAAGCTTCATCAGACGGAAGGAAGCATGGAATCAAATGTCCTACCTAGCGCGGACATGAACGTATCCATCGTTTCCTGTCTCCTCACCGTGATTGTGAGTAATATTCTCGGCCTGGAAGAAACACAGGACATTAGGAGGGCCAGAAGATGCACGAGTGCAGGAACAATTGAGAGGTCGTAAACCTGACTGACGTTAGCCCATGTACTGGATATAGCTCCCATTTACCAGGTCAGCTCCGAATACCACATCGGGATCGATTTCTTGCAGTCTTTGTTGGAGAATTTCTCTCCGTTCACTCGACGGAAGGGCATCGCACCAGTCTAGAAGCTCCCATGTCAAGGTTTGATCGCTTCTTAGGTGATCTACGGACGGTAGGTGTTTCTACTCTGGCTTTATTGGGCAAACCGTAGGCCACTCACTAGGCGGAAGCGTCATGTTAAAGTGACAAGTTTTGACAACACCATCGTCTATATCCGTCAAGTGTAGAGCACATTGATCTTCTTCACCAGTGTTGCATCCACTTTGGAGAGACGCAATGACGATGCCTAGTAGACCAACGCCACAACCCAGCTCCAAGACTCTTCCGAAACATAATTCTGACAATAGGTAAATGCTCTTCGACGTTTTATCGGATGAGGCTCTTACTTGGATGGCGTAGAACCCAATCCGCAAGATATAAGCTCGGCTTCCAGGTTCTATAGCCGGTAGTACCTTGCTCTATGGTCATCCTGGATTCTTTCAGTGTAAACTTCAGGGTTGGTGGATCTTCGTGGGAGATGAAATGCCTCTCTCGAAGCAATTCCTGAGACTCTTTAGGGGCTCGAATAAAGTAGGTCGTATAACTCAGTGATGATGGTGCAGATGCAACATCAAAATGTACGTTTGGATCCTTCCTTTCTTATCCTCTCAGCCGATCGTGATGCCAAATAATTATAGTCTCGACGTACGCTGTAGGGAGAAGACTCATATATCTCTGATAGATCTGCTCATCTACTTCCTTTGAGAAGATCACTAAGTTATAAATCGACTGAAAGAGTACCTATAATACCTCATTAGATTCTTCGATGCTGTCAATAATCCATTTCCAGAATGACTTTTGGAAGGAAGGAGCTGGTGGATATTCTCTAAAATGGGCACTTTCGATGATCTCCCGAATAAGAAAATCTTGGTTGACCCCGTTTTTGATAGATTTATCGATACAAAGCTGCCCGAAGCCTTGTAAGAGTTTAAAGTCATCCATAATAATGGGCAATTACCACCCATAGTGCTCTCATCTGTGAATTCAAGAGGAACACACATAGAAAATCGAAACCAAATAACTCGATTGTCTCCGACATAGCCTATTTGTGATACATCTTAAGCGAAGATTGACAAACCAAGGGACATGTTGGAGGGGTCATTGAAGCGCAGTCCCTGGTCGAGACCAGTCAACTTGTCCATATCCGCAGCTTCGAGTGAGAAGTCATTGGACTGCAAGTTGCTGACGACACGTCCAGGATCGCTCGACTTTGGAATGACTGCAATACCTCGCTGCAAAGCCCAACGAAGTAGGATTTGGGCAGTGGCTGATTGTATCAAGGTAAGAGATATAGATAAAATGGCCTTAAATGCACTTACTTTTCCCATACTTGGAAGCAATGGCTGATACGTCGCCGTGATCGAGAAGCGAGGGAACTGCGACGTGCATATCGAGCTCAACCCAGCTTGCCGGTCCAAAGGAGCAGTATGCAGTTATAGCGATACCATAGGCCTTTGCGAGATCGACCAAAGGTTGTTGAACCAGGTAAGGATGGTGCTCTATTTGCAGCACGGCCGGTGGAATGCGGGCGTAGCGTAGGACATCGAGCAAAAGAGAACCGTTGAAGTTACTGTATAATGGTCAGGATTTCGAGCCATCCCACAGTCGATTAACTCGCCTAACTCCAATGTTCTTGGCCAAACCTACGTAATGTCAGGCTTTTCATGAAATGCTCGGCTCTGGCTCACTTGCCTTCGTCATGAAGTTTTTCCATAGCCTGCCAGGTGGATTGAATGGGCGTGTTGTCTTTGTGCAGGTTAGTGGTTGTCCGGGCTACGTCCTTCAATGCCACAACGTACCAAGCTCTACCGTCGTGCCGTCATCAGCTTGCCAACCAGGTGGATAGCGGTGCGCGGGGTCCACATACTTCAGAGCAATGGGGAAATGAATGTGGAAGAGATCTTGAGACGGCCAAGCAAAATGATGAGACTATCGGCATCTTGGCCACGAGTTCTTACCAAAATATTCAAGACCCCAATGCTTCAACTGCATTCGTGCGGCCTGAGAGACATGCTCCGGAGAATGAAACGTATTCCAGAGCTGGAAGAACCGTTAGTTTTGCCGGAGAAGTCCCAGGACGGAGGAGCGTGTTTACTTTTGAAGTTACGACTTCATAAGCAGGGTCAGTTTGTGGGGTTACAAATATGAAATCACATGAGCTTACAAACTTCTTCTCGCTTGATCACTCCATCTTTGATGGCGCGAGCAAGACCCTCCCCAGCCTCTTTCTCATTTCCATAGTCCCCAGCGCCGTCCAGAAGGCGATAACCTGCCTTTAATGCTGCATATACAGTCTAGGTCATGTCAGAATATCGATCACATATGAATTACTTTGCACACATCGGCAGTTTTCTCGTTGGGAATCTACGCAACAGATCAGATATCAACGAGAATGCAACTTCTGTCAATTAAATACCTTCCATAGACCAAACCTAGGGGGTTTAAATGGTTAGAAGAACTTTAATATCGAGATTAATATGGTCATCACGCACCCTACAAGGGGCATCTATCGTCATCGCCGTCAGTATCGACCCAGAAGACTTAGGAAGGTGCATACCTGTTGGTTGGATCCTTTCAGAGTAACTGTGGCCATCTTGTTGGTGTGGTAGTGGTGGAGATCAAGAACGATGGGTTCTCTCGCTGCCCCCTCTGGGCGTAAATAGGTAGAACATGTCCGAGGATAGTCCGAGAGGTTGATCCAACCGCAATCACATGAGCACAAAAAAACAGGAAATACGGACCGTTTACCGTCTCTAAACATCCCTGAAGGGCTCATAGTACAACCGCTCACACGGACCAGATTAGGATGAGAGGTCAGGGAGGGGCTAGCAGGCAAACATAAATCAGGCATCACGGATACGTTTTGAAGAATATAGGAGCTGATTGAGGAAGTTTAGAGCCGTGTAACGACTCGTCTCAAGTTCGTGTTTACACCATATAGCTATCATACCTAGGAATAGTCAAATTTCTGTGGCTAAGGTGCTAAACGGATTCTTACAATGTGAGAATTATTCATGTGGCCCAACCTATTATGAAATTTGTAAATCGAATGCAGGGCTTCTCCAGTCAGGGCTCTTGACATCCCTTGCCTTCGTTCGACCAGTACGCTTCCCAGCGAGAGCAATGCGTTCTTTCACTGTCTCGCGAATGCCATCCGCCTCCTCTATCGTAGCGGCAGCCTTTCCTTTCGCCTTTTGACGTAGTTCTTCCAAATCACTCAAAGCCTCTCTGCCCTGTTCTGCTAGCGTCGGCGGATCTTCAATTTCAGGGCCACCTAGTCCCGGCAGAATTTGCTCGCCAACCCCGATAGCAAGGACTGTTTCTGATTGAATTTCACCTTCAAGGTTCTCTACCCTCGTTCTTCGAACCACTCCTTTCGTGGTAACCTCCGTCTCGACTTGGGTGTGTACGTCTGGGCTTGGGGATAGTGATGCACTTGAGGTTTCATGAGAGGGCGACGTGGTAGGTGAATCGGGGTACGTAAAGGCACCCCAGTAGTCCTCAAGCGTAACAGAGCTTGCATCACCACTATGAAGAGCCTTCGCTTTTTGGTGTAACGAGGATAGAGTGTTGCTAAAGGCTTCTAGTGAAGACTTGATTTGAGAGGATAGAGCCATTGATAATCCTGTTCGAACAAGAGGTCCGAGTAGTGGCTGAGTGACTAAAGCATTGAATATCCAGTGCCGTGTTTGATCCAAGGAGAATGTGAGTCCCGGAACGTCGACTTTGGCATCTAAGACCCTAAATACCTTGTCGGTTGCTTGTCGGACTTCAGAAGAGGGGATCTCGAGATCCAGCAGGATCGATATACCCTCCCCTTCTACCCGTTTCTCACCGACGTCCACAGTAATGAGACCATTATCCATCCAGCCAAGGCAGAGTGGACCCTTAGCATTCAAGTAATATGCAATATCTTCGATTGAAATTCGAAGACCATCGATGTTGATTCGAGTTCGAGTCGAACTCGAGCTTTCCATAAACCCTTCTTCAATAGCATCAGATGCCCTTAGCTCAAGTTCGGTGTGGTTGATTATTCTCAAGTGATCCGGGACAAAAGAGGGCGAGGCGAGAGTGACCTTGTCGATTACCAGGTCGAGCGCGTCACTCTTGAGTTCTATGCGCGGCAGAGGTACAGTACGCAAAGCCCGCAAAATTCGGGGAAGGACCCAGTTCACTGCGTCTTTCCATAGTTCTCCTTTCACGGCTTCCCATCGTTTCGCAGATTCAAGAGTGGCGAGCTGCAATCCCACTTTGCCCATAATCTCCAGATCGCTGCCGAGTGCTTGGATAGCCGAAATGACCACATTGGTGGTCTGATCACTGGCGAGTGCATCATATATGGCGTATGTCTCTTCCAAGACACTGCGTGCATTTGCTTTTAACTTTGGCTTTTTCTGAAAAATATCGGTGGCCCAGTCGTACAATCTGCTTCCTTCTTCTTGGGCCTGAATTGTTTGCATCCAGTCGGGGTGGAGCAGAGAACGATTGAACCAGGCAGCAGCAGCATCGATCACCGCCAGGAGTCCATCACTCTCCTTCTCTTCTATGCCAACTTGTCGGATAAGAGTGAGGAGCCGATCTGTGAGGAGATCGAGGCCATGTCCTGATAATCGCTCTATGATGGTCTTCATATCTTCAAATGCACCAGAGAGGTGCGGGTCAACCTCAATCTGAGGATCAACCCCAAATGAAGCATCGACATTTGGAATGCTGGATATGGCCTCATTTCCCAGAGTATCCATGGTTAATGCTAGCTTCTGGATATATTTTTGGAGTAATGATGCCATAGTCACAAGGGCTGCGGTATATTTCGGGCTGGCTTGTGCTTGTGCGATTATCTGAAGGGAAATGAGATTTCAGCACATATATCAAGGTGAGAAGATAAAGGTTTCCTCACCTCTTCAATCCTTTTGAGGACGGTCTCCTTTACACGATCAGGATCATCTTCCCTCATCTTCTGCCACAGGTTGCGCCGCCTTGATTCAACTTCCTCAAGGGTGGAATGAGTAACCCCTGCAGCCGTTTCTTGTGCACTTTGACTTGCATGGGCCAGTTGCTCAAACGAAGGAGCACCAACTCCTCCTTCTCGATGTTTCTCGTCCACGAGCTCCGTATCTGTGGGCCTAATTGCGTTCTCCACCTGACCAGCTCTCACTTCAATGATCGCTGCAACCTTGGCAACATCTATAGCAAGATCCGCAAGGATATCCCGAGCTGTAACAAGAATGTCCGATATGATGATTCGAAAAGCATTGGATGTGATGAGTAGTGTCATAAATGATCTAATGGAGGATGCGGCTTTCCGCATGTCGTCAAAGAACTCCTCTTGCGATACGACATCCTTTGGTAGTTCTGGGACTTGGCATCTTTGAGCTGAGAAATGACCTTCTATCTATGCGCAAGACTTACCTCCTCCATTTAGTTCTACTGATAAGGATGGAAGTATGTCCATTTTTGTTTTGACGGGAACTTGTTCCATTCGGCTAAGGTGCCAAAGGAGACCCTGTATCTTGTCGTCACCTATTGGAAATTTAATGAGCTATACCCAACAATTATCTGAACCATCTGCAAACCCACCATTCTTCTCCATTCCAAAGGCTACGAGGGCTTCGAGGATGTGGCGCACGTCGTCAATAAGTTGTCGACCATGAGCACTGAGTGGGCCACTAAGAGCGGAGTTCCCCGTCTTCAAAACATCGGAATTTAGGAAAATTCTCAGGGCCCTATCTATTTGTTCCTGAGAGGGATATTTTCCCGCTTTCAACGCGACCAAAATCTCGGCCACTTTGTCAAACTGTGACTGCGAGGGAACGTCTGATGCGTATTTAGGGAGTAGTGGCTCTCTTTCATCTCCTCTCGGACTTCTTTTCCTAGATGTTGAGCAGCAAGTTCCCATCTGAGCAGATGAGGAAAGGTCCAATGTTGGCGGAGCACAGCGACGTCACCTATCTCAGAGCGCTTGTGTCTTCATCGGAAACGGAATGTTTGATCTCGGAGATAGTTAAAAACTCAGGATTCCAGGGAAAATGCGCCATTGTGAGTTTGATCAAAGGATGTAAGTTGAGTCCAACGTGCATTTTATAGGTTGGCCACCACCACCTGCTGGGACCGGTGGCTGGTCATAGAAATTAGGCCATATTCTGGACAAGAAACTGAAACAATGGCAGCAGTTGTTCCAGGTGGCTCTGCTAAACCGAGAATACAGCCTCCAACGAACGAATTCACGCTTACATCTTTCAATCCATTTCAAGAAGAAGACGAACTTGATCAGTCCTCTTATGCATATGTCTCGTCTCTCTTTTCCATTGTCAAGAATACCTTTACGGTTGCACCTGCAGCAAAGCCGCCTTCCGCTCCTGCTCCAGGGCCGCAAACAGCACTCGCAAGTCAGCCACGCATCGGAGAGCGCAAAGGGTCGCTACAAATAATCCAGAAGAACCCTGCGCCTCCGCTGGTTTCAGTAACTCCTGTTATCTCTGAAGCACCTAGTCTTCAGCGCGATATCGAATCGCCAGTCTCGAGAACCGGGTTATTCGGCTTCGGAACGAACGATGCAACAGAGGGACCATATGGGACCGCAATCCCGGGATTTCCTATAGCTGACGATGCTCGTTCGATCAAAACTTCAACGAGTGTTGGCCATAAGAAGAACGCCTCGGTCAGCAAGGTCATCCGGAGGTTGAGAGGAGAGGGTAAAGTAATCTAAACGAATACGGTGTCTGATAGCTTATAAGTGCTTCTTAGGTCTTTCTCGGGACTACTGGATGGACGATGAAACTTGCAAGTGAGCCAGCCTAAATTCAGGAGATAGAATGGTGACTTATGGAATGTAGGGAGTGTTATGACTGCAAAAGCGCATTTACAACCTGGAGAAGAAAGCACCACTGCCGGATTTGCGGTAAGAATATTGGTAATGACATCGTCAATTACCTGATTGTGGTTCGCAGGTCAAATATTTTGCTCTAGATGTGCCTCAAACATCATAAAAGGGTCCAGGTTTGGAGCAGAAGGGATGATTCGCATATGTAATATTTGCCTCAAGACGCTTGAGGATGATACGATCATGGATGACGAAGAGGATGACCGGCGTAGCGTTGTCTCGTCCGCACCCTCACTATTCGCCAATCACCAATATCGACAGTCACTCGAAGCGCTTCCAGCTTCACCATTTTCAGCATCGCAGACTTTCAGAAAGGTTGAGGAACCGTTCTCGCTATTTTCCATCGCAGAAACCAAGGGTCAAACACCGTCAGAGAATGACAACGAAATGAAAGTGGAAGGAACGAGTCAAAATCCATGGGAGGTACCGGTGAAGCGGGTGGCAGCGCCGTTCCGTAGAGCGGCACAAGACGAAGAGGGTGATTCTGTTGCCATTGAATCGTCAATGAACGCCATCACCGGTCCTATAAGTACACCTGCAAACGAAGGTGTAGTTTTCCCGGTGATGGATGACGGTGGCATGTCCTCTATCCAATTTCCCGGTAGTTCACCTGAGCAAGGAGGAGAGCGCCCCGGTTTGCATCGAACACGCGTGGAATCAGATGTAGACCCTCTTCAGACGCCATTTATGCGCAGTAGAGTGCAAAGTCGGTTGGCGGATCTGGGCCTACTCGCCGGCGAAGCCGGTTGGAGAACACGAAGAGAGAGTACTGCGTACGTACCTTTGGGCTGCGTATTTGATACTACTAACACTCTGATATTCTAGCTATGCCCAAGAAGTCAACTCAATATCAATGTTTCACATCCGATTGATGTTGAAGCAAATGTTGACAACGGAAAAACTGCCAAATGTAAAAGAATGGGAGGATACACTCCTCAAGTTAGCTATGCAGATAGCAAGGGACCTCGTCTTGACCACTGGCCGACGAGAACTTGATATGGATGTCAGGAGATTCGTTAAGATCAAACGAATCCCCGGGGGATCACCAAAAGACTCGGAATATATCGACGGTGCGGTGATTACAAAGAACGTTACACATAAACGGATGCCACGTCAGGTTTCGAACCCACGCATAGTATTTGTCACTTTTCCTTTCGACTATCATCGTGTAGAAGGACAATTTGTCGCCTTTGACCCACTAGTGGCACAAGAAGACGAGTATCTCAAGAATCTGGTCCTCCGTGTCGGTGCTTTACGGCCACATATCCTCTTGGTTGAGAAGACGGTCAGCAGGCGGGCCCTGGATTATTTGCACAAGGCCAATATTGCAGTGGCTCGCAATGTGAAGAGCTCGGCTATCCAACACGTCGCCAGGATGACCCAAGGTGATATCATCTCATCTATGGATCGCCTGGTCATGGATCCAAAGCTGGGTCATTGCGGCAAGTTCAAGATCCAGACCTTTGAGCATCCGTTGATTCCGGGGAAACGGAAGACGTTTATGCGATTCGAAGGTTGCAACCGGGATTTAGGTTGTACTATCATCCTCCGAGGTGGAGATATCCAAACTCTAACTAGGGTGAAGAGGGTGACTAGATTTCTCGCCTTTCTCGTCAGAAACCTCAAAATGGAGACATTCTTATGGAAAGACTCGGTTGTCACGATGCCACCACTTAGTCGATATGCTGTTCCAACACCACCGACGCAATTCTCCGGATTGCCAATTCAAGCAAGCGGGAGTATAACCCCCGTTTTTGGAGGATTTCATCTTTCCCAGTTATCCCCTCCTTTGGAAAATCTCGAATCGATGCAAATGATTGGAGATATTGATGAGAGCGATCTCCCTGGTGAGGATGCCGCACAGTTGCGTCTGTCGCGTCGCATCCAGCACTCTATTGAGCCCTACTATACGACTTTTATATCGGTCTCAGCCACCTTGCGCTTTCCCCCTCCCTACCCAATCGCACATATGAAGCAACTGGATGACAGACTACGAGATGTTAAGAGGAGGTGGGAGGATGAAGTAGTCCGAAGGGAGGAAATGATGAGCGGCAGACACACACAAGAGACCACCATTACTCCAGGTTTGATGGCCAGTAATCTAGAATCTCCTCTTTCCACACCACCCATCCTTGAGGAGGCCCCGAGCTACTTTGAGCATGGCCTTATCCCTTCTGCGACAGCTTCTAGCTTCGGATCAATAGATCATTCTGTCGAAACCTCCTTCGCCTCCTTCTCTATTGACGCCAATCCGATTCACCTCAAGCAACTCTCCGATATCGCAATTGAATCCGAACTTGCTCTTACACGCCACGAGCACACCCAGGCTCAGGCTGTTTGGGAATGGTACCTACGACGAAACAAAGACGACTTCGTCGTCGAAAAGTACCAACGGATAACCTATCGAACATACACTGTACCATTTGCCGATGTCGACGTGCAGATGCCCTGTTTTATGCCAGAGTACAAATATGTCTCCTATTATGGAAATAACGACTGTGCTCTAGGAGTATTCATCGAGGAATCATGTGTCAAGTACCTCAGCATGAAGCCCGGTACGCTATGTGCTGGAAAAGGCTGCGGGAAGCCAATGATTGGACACGGCCACGTGTTTGTGCACAATCAAATCCGGTTACTAGTTGCAATAGAGCCATGGCAGGGAACGATCGCAGGACAAGAGGGAGGTACAGTCGCAGCGGACTGCCTTACTACTTGGAGCGTGTGTCGGCTCTGCGGAAGTTTTACTCCTTTTATTCCCGTATCACTCGAGACGCAACAGTATTCTTTCGCAAAATTTTTGGAGCTGCACTTCTATCCAGCAGATGTCATGCTCATGCAGGGAGCAGGTTGTATGCACAACATCTATCAGCACCATGTCCGATATTTCGCTTGGAAAGGGCTCACAATACGGTTCCAATCAGATCCAGTTGTCTCATTTGAACCGATCTTTCCATCACCTACAGTTTTCGTACGACCAGACGTTCCACTACAGCTCAAGAACCACGATTACGAGCATCTACTCCTTCGAAATGCCAAGTTTTGGCAGTCGGTAGAACAGCGCCTTCGGTGGTACGATCTTTCAAGCATAACCGCAGGTGCTGGCGAGAAACCATCAATGGACGATGATCCATTCTCGCCCGTGACGAAAGCTTTATTGACAAAGGCCGAAGCTGCTAAACAGCGCATCACGCAAGCCATTCATTCAGCCTACTCTCAAACATTCATCACGGATACCCTCGCTTTTGGCAAGATCAGACAAGAGCTGCAGGAAGAAAGCACCATATGGGAGAAGGAGTTCGAAAAACTGGATGACATGCGGCGGCCTCCCCCACCGACCTTCTTTGACAAAGATCTACGCAGAAGCGTGGCCATTCCTTCGCGCTTCAAGGGCATGTTTGGTGGCGTCATGGTACAAGGAGGCGGAAATGCCGACATAGACGAGAAGCAGAGACGCCCTTCCATTACAGAAACGGAAGCCGATAGCACTGATGTTGATTCGACGGCGCCGAGAGATGTTGCAACAGCAGATGAGAAATCTAGTATCCTGCAACCACGGCCATCCGGATCCACATTAGTAGATTCACCGATCAAGGAGACCGACAAAGGGGGCGAGAGTGATAGTACGATCAATGCAACTCAGGTTGCCTCCAGACAACCTTCCAGAGCAGACTTGCGGGCACCATCTCCTTCGCCCCCTCGGAAGGAGGCAGAGGTAGAGACTTCCGCCGAGGCCAATCACCCTCAAAGCCAGGCTTCTCAAACTTCTGACATCGTCGTGACATTACAAGCCCCCACACCTCCACCTGATGAAGTTTCACATATGGTCGAAAATCTCCCATCAACAAGCATTCCCAGAGCCTCACGTTTACCTCGTCGAGTCCACCATAGCCCTAGAATCGCACTTTTAGTACAACAATTCCAGCAGCCTGACTCAGAGAGGACAAATGGAGGAATGTCAGAGAGTGAGATAGACATCGAGGAGGTGCAGGCACCTATAAGGCCTTCGAAGCCCAAGAGCCGACTCTCGCAATCGATGCGCAAAGGAGATGGACCATTATCAGATTTTGAAGGCTCGTATGCCGCCAACGTTGCTCCGCTTTATTTCGCCCATCGTCGGCCAGCTGGTAGAACTAGCCGCATCCCAGGTCCGGTTGTTTCTGGTTCAGAGGGCCCATCTCGCAAGGCATCTCCAGAACGTCCCACCATAGGTAAAACCATTCGGTTCGGCCAAGGTTTCCGGTCTTTTGAAGCCCCTACTACTCCCATCGTCGAGCAGGAAGTAGGGTTCAGCATCAAGGGCAAAGGGAAGGCAATGTCCAACCCAAGTGTTATAGTCAACCGACACAAACGAGCCAACACTTTGGGAGCAAGCAAAGTTTCAAAGATCGCTAAGCAGTACGAAAAGATGGCTCGCGATGCCGAAAAGAATCGAAGGGCCACTGTTATGAGAAATCGCAAAGCGAGACCAGTCGCGACTGCTCAGGTTACTATAGAGGTATTAAAGACAGTCAAAGAGGGATTCGCCGATGCATCGGAAAGTAGCTCTTCTTCGAGCGAAGCAGACGATGAAGACGAAGGCGAGGAAGTGCATTCGCGCAAGAAACCATTGGCGGCGAAATCGTTAGAGGACCCAGAAGAGTCGACGTCTGCTGCTGTGGACCTTGCCTCATCAACTGAAGACCTGCCAAAACCAGACATTGAACCTGATATGAAGACACTGTTGGAGCAACAACCGCCAGAGGAAACCCTAGGGGAAAAAGTGGATCGACCCTCCTCCCCTTTGCCGCTCTTCGGAGGAATTGAACGTGTCGCGACGTTACCCAACCTGGGAGAGAGCGATATGAATCAGCCTGAGCGAAATACTGTTCTCAAGGCGATTTCAATTTTCCGAGACTGGGCTTCGAGACCTATCGATCGTGGGCCAGATGTAGTTTACCCTGGGTACGTATGAAATGAAAGTGGAATGACGATATTAACTATGCTCTGTAGGTCCAAAGCCGAGCACTTCTTCCGGGAGTCTCGCATTGCAGTAAGAGAGGACGAGCCCACCTCCTTCATTGCCTTTGCCCTTGAGTGAGTAGCCATTATCAATACGTCACAATTAAATTTAAGCCTTCGTAGCTCTCTTCAATATCGTGACTATCTTGCCAGCCGCAAACGTGCTCTAGGTCGTCCCAGCGTCACTACTGAGCTGGAAGGATTTGGCGGCGACGAGATATCGGTAGCAGAATCCGGATCTAACTGGGGGTTCGTGTCCCTGGATGCCCCGAATCCAAAGGATTTGTTACGCGAGGAGGGC